>VCCN01001345.1:1928101-1949696 GCA_006491835.1 Architeuthis dux
AAGTTACTTTTCTTAACTTTTTGGGGCTGTTATCACTAAAAAATCCAAATGCTGCTGGACACAAACCAAGGGACCAGTTTGACATAAACCTACATTGTAAATTGAACCCCCACTAAAAACCTATTTTGGGGGTAATCTTCAAAAAACAAAAAAAAATATTTTCCCTACTCATTGAGGGGAGTGTGTGTGCCAAATGTTTAGTTTCTACTATAAACAGTTAAGGCTGGGCGAAGTCCAGATAGATAAATAGATAGATATAAATGTCAGAATACATGAATAACCTAAACCCAGCAACAGTGTTTAAACTGGTCTGTTGTGGGTAGCAGTGATTAATTGAAAATTATTTGCACCTGCTCGGTTATGTTAGTCACTTCCACATAATTTAAGCAGAAAAAAAAAGAAAGATACATGACTGTATTTTCAAATTCGATTCACTACCTAACTCTTAAATTCATAGACCGATTGTAACCGCTGTAGAACTCTTCAATGAATAGGATTAAAAAAAGACAAATGAAAAAAATTACCAAAGAGCGCAAGGTAGGTAACTTCAATCAAAAGTTACTTCCCTTGAATTACTTCTTTTTTTTTTACTAGAATGAATTTTGAAAAATTGAGACAAGTGATGAAAAGTAGATACTTTACAACATTGTGAGGGCAAGTGAAATGAACCACTCCCAACTATACCAAAGGCTGCTCTTCATCCAAAGCATGTGATGCATTGTAGATGGTAGGATTGGATAGGCGACCTCTACTATAAGCTCCTTGCTGAGAAGCAAATGATTGATTCAAACAAGTACTGCTCCCAATTGAAGGCAGCAATTGATGAAAGTGTCCAGAATTAATTAGCAGAAAGGGCTAGACTCAGGATGATACTAGACTCAATGTTTCTCAATTGTTACAGCCTGGCTTGGAAGTTTACATTCATCCACCACATTCACACAGATATTGCACCTTTGAAAAAAGAGCAGTTCTAGGAGGATAGAATTTGTTGTTCAATAAAGTGAATGTCAAAAATAAATAAAGATTTATCTTATTTTTACTTAATAAATTTTGGCTGAGCCAATACACAAGCCAAGGAATACCAAGCCAGTTTCATAGAGGAAAAAAAAACGTACCTGTTTTTTCAATATTTTTTGGTCAGCTGTTGCCAAGGCATTTTTCAGTTCCAACAGTTGAATCTCTAGAGATGGAAGATTTTCCCATGATGCTTCCTGACAGATTTGAATTATTGCCTGATCAAGTTTAGTAACAGTTTTATTAATTTTGTTGAAGTCATATGCAATCTCTGGATTGAGATCCTCTTGCTCATAGTTTCGGAGAAGCTCCTGTGCTTTCTTCACAACTGGTACAAACTCCCGCCTATATTTATTGACACAGCGTCGTAACTGGATCTCTTTCCCCCTGTGAGACGATTTCTCTTTGTGCTTCTTCATTTCAGACGTTCTCAGGGTGTCCTCTCTGATGTGGCCAGGATGTTCTTCTTCCATCATTTCATTTTCCAGAAGCATTTCCAAGGGTAATGCAGATTCAGTAGCGAAGGAGAGACCACAGATATTGCAACCTGCCTCACTGAGTTTTATGTCCGAGAAATAGTCCACCACATTTCCCGATTGTCTGGCAATGTAATTAGACACTTTATCAGCCAGTTGACTGCACGAGCAGCGAAACTTGTATGCAAGATAAGCCTGTGATATGATGAGGACGGCTTTCATTTTCTCATGATACTCCTTCGCTTGGTTTAGTTCCGATTTACTGATGCCACTTTCATCTTCAAGATTGTATTCACCATTATAAAAATCTTGTCTTTGATTATTTTGACGGTCAAATTCTACTGAACTCAAGCTGGTTGTTGGACTAGGAACGCTGAATTGACATTGCAGACCTTGCTGAGTTTTGTGATTGTAGGACCAACAATAATGACCAATACTATCTCCCCTTCTTTGCAGCAACTCTTGCAAAATTAACACAGCGTCTAGAGTCCCTCTCACAAGTCTTAGTTTTTGTAGAGCTTCTTTAAGCCTTGGTGCCATTATGTCTGTTATACTGATTCTGGAAATGCCACCAATAATCTTGGGTACTAAATCACAATAGACCCCCCGGCTGCTGTTACACAAAAACACAAGGCAAAGAACTATGTAGCGTTCAGTAACACCTGAAGTTACATACCGTTCTTTTTCTGCTATTTTTACCATGTCAAACTTGACTGAAAGATTGACTAACTTTTCTATCTGGTCCCACAAGGTTCTAATTTTCTGTGAGTCAAGAGGTTTGGTTTCTTGTATAGCCTTTTGAAGAGAAAAAGTTGAATGCTTTTGCAGACAATCAATAAAGAAAGAATGAATTACATAACTTTCTGGCAGGGCCACACCCAAATCTTTCTGGCTTTTCAGAATCAACATCAGTGCAAGAATGACAAAGAACTCACACCAAAACAACAAAATGTCCAAACGGGGAAAATCTCTGATATCCTTTCGCAGTAACAAAGTTGTGTATTTAGTGAATCTTATTAGAGCCTCAAATGGATCCCATTTTTCGTGTAGATAGAAGATCGATCCCACAAAGTGCTCATAGATACAAAAGTACATGTTTTCAGAGTATATCAAGACACTGTTTTTTGAGACTCTAGTCGACAAATTGCGATGGGCGGACAAACATAATTTGTTCATCCAGAGTTTTAGAAAGACCTTCAGGTTGAATAAACCAATCAAAATTTGGCTCTCCAGAAAGAAATTTGGTAACCGATTGCTATTAAACTTCACTCTTTTCCATGCTGCAAAAAGGTGATTTCTGACAAAGACTACATATTTCCGAAATGAAACAAACCATTTCTTCATTGAATGGAATTGTTTTGGGATCTTGAAAGGAAAACCATTTCCAGCAACTGGTGTTAGAAGCAGCAACAATAATCGACTAATTTCATACAAATTCTTCTTGTCCAACAAACTTTGGACTCTCTCCATCGAAGCTAAATCATTTTCATCAACTTGCATGATTAATACTGAATCCATGCCCATCAACCTGGTCGTAATTGTCACTGCTTTCATAAATGTTTCTTCAGTGTGGGGTTCGTGCCTGTGCAGACAGCCGGAAGTGGGCCGTTTACAAAGCATGTCAATTTTTTGCAATGGGCATTTACACTCTTTCGCTCCTTGGCACTCGTATCCAGCTGTATACAAAGGACATTGCAGGGATTGGCTCAGATGGAACATGTAACTTTGTCGAACCCATAAAAACAATTTTTCAATCACAATCAGAAGACGACGATGTAAAATTTGCTTTATTTCTGTGATTTCCACCTGAGAGGAACCCGTAGTGGTCAGTGTTGGTTCTAATTGGATAGTGACCAGTGGATCAAGTTTGGGATAGGTGCATACTGTTTGGTTGTTAAGTATATGAAATCCAAAGTGTTGTAGGTATTTCCGCAGCGATAGACTGACCATACAGGCAGTAGATTTTAAATCATTAAGAAGCTTGTATCCCATTTCTATAGTTTTCATGATGTTGACAGTGTGAGATATTTCCTCAAATGGCACTTGTTCTGTGAGGACTTCAGCCGACTGCAAACAACCTGGAGAGTGAGAGAGAGAGAAAGATTAGAGGTTTTTATAGCTCCACTACTGACTTTGTTGATTATCCTCCTTTGTGCAAGTACAAACCATTTGACCTACTGTAACTAGTGAAGTTGGCATGGCATACTTATTGTGCAAGTAACAACATCAATACAGAGTTGATTTTTCTCATCCCAAAATTAACCAGTTTCCTTGTCATTTTTATTTGTAGGCATGCATTAAAACTATCTGGCTCCCAAGTTTTTTTTATTAAGAAAAAATAATTTTTTGAAATTATACATTCAATAGCCATATTCTGGTAGTAATGCTTGCTATAATTCCTGACCCATGACAATCCCTTTCTTCTTCATTTGCAATGCATTTATAGTAAATGTTTATATATTATACATATAATCCCATTCTGTCAATAAGGGATTCTGACCACTGACAATCCCTTTTTTCCTCATTTTCAATGCACAACATACAGATTGAATGCTGAAATTTGCTAAAGAAATCATGTAATCCTCTTATTTTTTCACTACCATCAGAAATATCCTAGTTTGTTAGTGCAGAAAGTGACTAAAGCTAAGGGGGGAGTGGAGGAGTAGTGGTATATCCAGTGGGCAGTGATAAGAAAAGCTGACACTTATGGGTTGCAGTACTTTCGTCTACATCACTTTAGCAAAGTTCAGTTTTGTCTAAATCACTTTGGTCTAAAATCACTTTTCTCCCCACAATATTTCCAAAAGTTCTCAATGAATTTCAATGGCATTTTGTCGAATGGTGGGCCATTGGCTAAGGAAGAATTGGTGAAGTTTTGGGGTGGATCTCTCAATCAAAAAGGAATCCCTGGATCCACCCCAAAATGTCATCAATCCTTATTTAGCCCATGGTCAACCATTCAATAAATGTTACTGAAATTCATTGAGAACTTTTGGAGATATTGTAGGGATAAAAATACAACTATCATTATTGTTTCATTTTCCCCCACTACCATCAGAATGTCATTATGTAAGTAATCATTAGTGTGAATGAAAACTTTGACATTTCTTCAAGAAATTCTATCAGTGATATCACATTGATGAGCCAAAACACTATTACCAGTGACATGTGGCAAGGATCACAGCTTCTGTCCTGTAACAACTGCGCATGTCAAGGTCAGAGTTATATAAGTAGGTAAGCCGATCTCGAGTACTTCATTTTGATGTGTTGAATGCACCAGATATGGTCAAGAAGGAAGATCTGAGTGACTTGTTATAGACTGAAGACTAGGTCAGAGCATTTCTGAAATGACACAGCTTGTGGAGTGCTACATTCAGTTTTGGTAAGTACCCACTAGCAGTGGTCCGAGGAGGGGGAATCAGCAACTGCCGACAAGGCATTGGGAGGCTAAGACTTATCGATGTGGGAAGTGAACAGAGGCTTTTCCCATCAAGTACAAGCCAACAGAAGGGCTACTGTAGCACAAACGGTAGATAGTTTTAATCAAGGTTGAATGAAAGAATGCATCACAACACACAGTACATTGATCCTTGTTGCATATGTATTTATATAGCTGCAGGCCAGTCAGAGTTTCCATGCTAACCAAAGTCCATTGCTGAAAGCATCTTAAATGGTCACACAAGTGTCAGAACTAGGCCTTGTATCAATAGAAGAAGGTCGCCTAGTGCAATGAGTTTCACTTTCTCCTGAATAAGGTGGGCGGCAGGATACATGTGCATCATTATCCTGGGGAAGAAACAAGCGAAACAAGTGGGAAAACAACAAGCCAGTGGAGGCAGTATAATGGGAAATACATCATTCTTGTGGAAGGTACTTTTTTGCATACCACTTACCTCAACAACATTGAGAACAAGGTACATCCCTTCCTGGCAACTGCTTTCTAGAATAACACTGGAATCTTTCAGTAAGACAATGCACCCTGCAACACTGCACAAGTTTTACGGGAATGGATTCATGAACATGAAGACTTCACTGTGTTGCCCTGGTCACCAAACTCATTGAGAACTCATGGGATAAGTTTTCTCTGCAGAACTTTCACCATGTAACTTGCAGCAGTTGAAAGACCTGCGATTAACAACCTAGCACCAGATTGTAGAGGAAACCTTTAGAGATCTTATAGAGTCCACGCTTGGTCAGGTAAGAGCTGTTTTGCAGGCATATGGATGACTAACACCTTTTTAGGCAGATGGTCATAATGTTTTGGCTCATCAGCATATAAACAGCTTATAATCAAATATTTTAGATTTTAGCTAGACACATACATCCAGGTTCCTTGCATTTACAACTTAGACATGTTTTTTCAAAGAGTGGAAAACATGTAAATGTCTCAACTACCTCAAGTCAAGTTACCTGTATAGACTAATTTTCAGCCCCCAGGGTCTAATTAATCTAATTAACCCCCTCTAGATGAACCAGCTCGATCTTGTCAGTCAAACATGCATTTGTTTATAACTGAATCTAATAATACCAATTGGACATAGAGGGGTATATGCTATTGTTCCTTTGTTATGTGGTGTAATCTCTGCAGTATCAGATTCAAAGTCACTGGCAAACACAAAGTCTTTTCAATCCACACGCACCTTCGGGTATTCACATGAGTTAAGGGCCTGTGAACCAGAATGAGCAGAATTTATGGCTGCCCTGCCGCCTTGCTATTGGTCAACTCAAACTGAGTACCGATTGGCCCAGAGGAGAGGCAACCACTGTTCCTGATTGGCCACTTGCTCTGACTCACTGGAGCTGGCGGGGGGCACAGCATTTCCATTACACTCCCCCCTGCTCTCCTGATCATAACACCAGCATGGGGGCAGCAGTCTTCTCTGACTGGTGCTTCTCCATGGGATGGGATCAATCTCCTCTACCCCATTATGGTTACGCTCATCACCAACCTCTTCGGGGCGTCACAGAATGTGGTCAAATCCAATAAAATGGAATCTTCAACCACAGGGAATGCGTCTTCAACGTTTGCAGGCCGTTCTTGATTCTGATGACAAGTGGTGGAAATTATTTGTATATAAGAATTCATTAGAATTACTGTTATATGATTCTGAGATGGAATTGTTTTATTATAACTTCATCCTTGATACAGTTATATTTACAATATATATTTTGCATTTTTCAGCAATTTTATTGCAATTGGTTAACATGGAAAGGATCAAAACCAAGTATTCATGAGTAAAAATGCTTCTACCATATAGCCTGAACATAATCCTACCAGAATATATATGGTGTAGAAGGGTTAACTTGTATAGATAGCTCACAAATTGAATCTAAATTTGAATTACCTTAAAACTGGTAAAATTTAGAAATAAACTCAGTCTGGAAATGGTTAAAAGGATTGTAGATTTAAGAAACACCAAAGATTCATTGAATCACATTGCAATTTATAAGAAGAACAAAAATCCTTCCAAAAACATACAAACCTGCTACATTTGGACGGGGACCAATCAAGAGGAATTTAGTCAAAGCTTCTGCTGTACTATCGCTGTCATTGTTTATAATACCCAAATGAAGCAAACACAAGCCATATCCATTCATGTCACCCTTTCGTTGGTAACAAGCTTTTGCTTCTTCAAACAGAACGCTGGTCTCCTTTTGTAGTGCAGGTAAATCACTATTTTCATCAGCTTGCTTCAACTGGACGTACTTGTACTGTGCAAAGGTGTAAAGACAGTTGGCCAGCATCTCATCAGATCCACTCCGGGCCAATTCAATACATTTTTCATATTTCCCATTACGCCTCAATAATTGAACAGATTCTTCAAGTTGTCCTGAAAAATGAATAAATGTCAGTTAATAAGTGTCTAAGGACTTAAATAGATTTTCATATAACTTCTACTGTACTCTGATGAAACCGACACAACATAAAGGCTAAAAGAAGTGTGTGTTTTCTGTGTGTATGAGAGTTGTAAAAGATACACAAATTCTTAGTGCCATTGGCAAAAACTTTTGAAACATAGATCAAGTTATTACTAAGAATGTCCATCTAAGTAATAACTTGATCTTTGTTGCTTGATCATCTTAGTTGTTTGCATACCAAATCCAAAATGGTTTAAGAATGTCCATCTAAGTAATAACTTGATCTTTGTTGCTTGATCCTCTTAGTTGTTTGCATACCAAATCTAAAATGGTTTAAGAACTTTCCATCTTGTTCCAGAAATGTCCTATTGTATTTGTACGACTATGAACATACTCTTCAAAATATATTTGCTTTATCAACCTGTCATTGATTATTATTGAAAAAAGCTCTTTCTTCCTAGTTCAGTCATCCTTGCATGTCTGCCTCTTCCACTGAACTAGAGTATATGACTGTTTTGCACTAACTGACCCAGGGATTAAACTCACGAGGCAGGTTAATAGATATGTTTAACCAATGAATGAGAACAATCTAACCCCATGGATTGAATAACAGGTTTGCTTTGAAATTCCAAGAATGTTACTGACTACGACACGCACCTGAAGAAGACCTAAGGGTACAGAAGCCAAAACGATGTGACTATAACAACCAAGATGAGGATACTAGTCCAAGTAAATCAGTGTATAATAATGATAATTCCTCATTTCAGAAATTCAGTCAGAAATCCTGTTAGTTAAAAAAAAAGAATCTTTTAATTATTCAAGTTGAAAGATAAAATCACTTGTCACCTTCTTCAAACAAAGTGTCTGCTGCTAAGTCAATCAATCCTTTTTTCTCCAGAAATTCTATCTTCTCAACTGAAGGCAACTGATGAAGTACACTTTTCATTTCATCAAATCTTTTTTCCTTGTAATGGGAATCGGCCGACTGGTAGCAGAGATAATTGATGTCTTTCTGGGGTTTGTGTTCTAAGAGGATTTCAGGCACGTCTTCACCTCTCGTACCATAAGACTGGAAAAAGAAATATATTTCTTTAATTCTTAGATTCATTCCAGTAAAAAAAAAGGGTAAGTCAAGGGGAATAACTATTGATCTAAGTTACCTCCTTTGCACTTTTTGGGTAATTTTCTTTATTTTTCTTCAATGCAATTCACAAAAGAGTTCCATTTTTTAAAATCCTATTCATTGAAGCATATCACAGCAGTTACAAGCAGTCTATGAATCTGAGAGTTATATTCTGGTGCAGAAGAGTGTATTAATTTGTTTTTTTACATCATAGAGAATAATACTAAAAGTTAAACCATTTCTTTTTGCAAATTCAATGTAAATAGAGATATAATTCATTATTATTGGAGAGTGTATTAATTTGTTACCCATGAAATGTTATTTTTTTACATCATAGAGAATAATACTAAAAGTTAAACCATTTAGCTCCATTGGTTCGACCTGTATGCATGATAGATACATAGCCAGCCAGACAGCCAGACAGCCAGACCAGCTTAAAAACTGAAGAAATCTATGATGACAGTTTCGGTGAGAGTTTGTATTGTTGGCCTGCCTGCCTTGTGGCTGAATTAATGGTGTATTTCCCACTGGCTACAGCAGTCAGTGTTCAAGCCCAGATAAAAAGCCAGGAATACGAATGCTGAATTTCTAGACAGACAGGCCCTCCCTACTTGGAGAATTGGCACAACACAATTTCCCTACCCTCTCTCATTTGAGATCCGATTAGACAGCCTTGATGTACAGATGCTCTCCCTGGGGTTACTCAGTCAGCAGTGAGATGCCACTGAGCGAGCTTGTGTACTGTGTGACAGTCATATTCACAATGACCATTCTTCATCTCTTGTGCAGGTTTTATTTTTGCAAAACCTAGGTCTGTCAGCCATCCCCAACAGTCTGGGTTTGGCTCCCTGTGACTTCTGGCTTTTCACCGTTGAAAGTGAGGAGATTTCAGACCATGGACAAGATTAAGGGGAATGAAACAAGGCAGCTGATGGGGATCCAGAAAGAGGACTTTGCAGACTGTTTCAAAAACTGGAAGGGACGCTGGGATAAGTGTGTGAGATCCCAAGGGGAACACTTTGAAGGAAACTAAGATGCCATGACCTAAGGTAGGCTATTTTTTTGTTAGGCATGACCTTGTATATTTTATATAAACAACAAAGTGAGGATGCTAGTCTGAAAGAATCATTGTGTATAATTCCATGGTAAATGATGAGAGAGAGAGTGAAAGAGAAAGAGAGACAGAAAGTGACCAAACCTTAACAAGAAAGTCGTATCGTTGGATGACATCTATAGCACGGTCATACATCTTATTGTCATGCAGAATATCCACAGTTCGGTCAAATTGTTGGATTATTTCAAAACACTGACTTGCTTTGAGAGGATTTTGCAAATGCAAATAATTTATACCAGCAATCTCATACTGAAATAACAAAGCAAGACATTTGATTATTTTTATAACATTTTATACCTTACAAGACATGTTCACAAACATTTTGTATTAAAAATGGTTCAATATCTTCATTATACTAGAAAAAAAAAAAATTCTATCATCTTTCAGTCCAAGATGGGAATTACCATGTTTTGGAAGAATCTCTAATGCTGGTTGACAACTGTCTACAAGAGAGAAAAGAACAAAAACATCTGCAGGTTAAAGAATGTATCAACCAAAATGTAACGAAAACGGTTCATCTCAGAATTCCAGACAATGCAAGGAAGGCAGAAGACTACATCGGCTGAAATGTAGCAACAAAAACAGCAAAGATGATAACTCTTGGATTACCAACAATGGCTCATCTCAGAATTTCAGACAATATTTAGACCTTAAAACTTCAAACACTTACTTCCTGACATTTCTCAAATAACATAACAGATACCATACCAGATTCCATACTAGATACCATACCAGATACCATACCAGATGTTGGTTTGGGACAGGGGGCCATGTTCAACCCCACTAAATTTCTTCAAACATTGGCTGAATTTTGAATTTGAAACTGTCAATGAATGCGGCAGTAACCACCTCTTTTCCCAACACATTGGCTGAAAAGATTTTGTCTTAAGTTCAATTTACAATGTTTTGTATAGATTTAACATGTTGAACAAACTTTTGTCTGTGAAAGTCCTCTTTACGAAACCAAGTATATTGTATGCCTTTTATACTATGTACCATATATGATCCTCTGGTTTTAGTGATTTATTGATCAGAACTCACAAATCTTTTTCCATTGATGCAGTTTCTATTCTGTGGTCTCCAATGAGTATTCTTTATCCCTACATGCAGACATTTGCATTTATCTTGGTTGAATCATAGCTGCCAGTCCACACATAGTACTAAGTTCTTTTTCTTTAGCATTAGTGAGGCACTTTGCACTGCTAGTTCAAAGCTTTTGGAGTGTATAGAGATTATCGGTTGAAGAAAAATATATATCCATTCTCCAGGAGGGACTTATCCCAATGTCTATCGATGGTTATTTGGGCAAAAACAGCATCTTTCCAAGGAGGATGGAGAGCTCCTTACTAAACACCAAATAAAACCAGATCATAAAGGTATTAAGTAACTCTCATGGCCAAATCTGTTTTCTGACATGATAAATTTGATGCGGGAAACTAGAAAATCTGCTAATGGCAAGTCAACCAAGTTTTTATTTGTAAAATAAAATATTCTTAACCTTTAGCACTCTGTATTCTTTTTCAAGGGTGCCAAGATTTTATGCACTTACTGACTTTGAAAGCCTGTAACTTGTGATTCTGTTCATGTATGGCAAGACAACTGTGAGTCTCTTGTAATGGCAAGACAACATTTTTGCTTGGCGGCCAAAGTCGCCTACACAGTGTTAAAGATTTCGGCAATAGCTCATCTCAGAATTTCCGGTAATATTTATACCTTAAAATGTTAAATACTTACTTCCTGACATTTCTCAAATAGCTGAGTGCTAAGTACTTTTTCTTTAGCTTTAGCGAGGCACTTTGCAACTTTGATGTGTTGATTACAATCCATGTAGAGTTCTGCAGCCATCAGGAAATGCTCCTTCTTTTTCTGTAGGTCAGGGCAGCGTTGGGCCGTCAGTGCCTGGTGATTGGCCAGTGCTGTTGTTTCCTGCAGCACATGACCTCCAAGATGATAGCATTTAGCAGCAATTTCATATAGGAATCTATGGCTGAGTTCATCACCGCGTTCTAACCACATCTCTGGAGTGGAATGCTCAGCAAATATCAATTCACCCACGTCTGGAAAATTGTTTTGCAAAAGGAAGAATAAATGTTTTTTCCTAAAAGTTTTGCAAGTGAAATGCATTGCAAAATACTAAGGTATTTCAAAAGTATTTTCATTTTTTTTATAGACCTTTACACCAAAGATTATTTCATATACACATCTAAAGACTATCTATTATATTATTAATATTATTATTAGAAACTGTCAACCAAAACTGTCACCAAAGGTTTCTTCAGTTTTCACTGGCTATGTATGTATCATGCGTACAGACCGCAACAATGGAGCTAGAGGGCTGAAAATGTAAACATCTACTCCTTATGTGTAGAAAAAACAGGTTTTTGGTTTTTGAAAATTCCCCCCCAAAATAGGTTTTTAGTAGGGGTTCAATTTGCAATGCAAGTTTATGTTAAATTGATCACTAGTTTGTGTCGAGCAGCATTCACGCCTGTTTTTTGAAAATTTAGACTTTTTTAGTGATCACTGCCCAACAAAATGCCAAAAGACGTTGGTTACATGATGGTTTCTATTGAGTGACTAACCAGACCTGTTTATTTATATATTAGGATGTACCAAAACTATTTTCACTTTCTACAGACCTTTACTCGAAGGCTTATTTCATGTACACATCTGAAGATTATCTATGACTCCACTGTATTATTGATATTATCATATACATCATATCATTATCAATACTAATAAGCTGTACCTTTTGTTTCAGATGTTATAATGATGGATACAAGTATTGAGATTCTGGCAACTTTGAGGCATTATTTTAAACTGGGTCTCAAAGCTGCTGAAGCTGCTCGCAGAATTTGGGAAGTGGATAGAAATGAAACCATATCTGACCATACAACCCAAAACTGGTTTAGGCATTACTTGAAAACTTTCAGAAGAGCTAGAATCATCGAGAGATACCATATGTGGAGCATTACTTGAAAACTTTCAGAAGAGCTAGGATTATCGAAAGATACCAAATGTAGAGCATTACATAAGCTTAAAAAAAACACACAGAAGCTCTCAAGAGGTTCCCATTATTAAAAAACGAAGATACTTTTGATAACCACAATATTTGCAAATATGATAAGATAAGAAATATTCATACCTAATTAACAGAGATTAATTAAATGATTTCAAAGAAATGTTCAATGTTAACTTAGTGACTAATGTTGATTTCTCGTGTGAAGTTCCCAGTTGCTAAAAAATGACTGTTCAGCACTGATCAAATCAAGATCAAGGAGACTTTGATAATCTTTTGCAAATCAAAATATAAATCAACAAATCTTTAGATATGCAATTACGAGGCTTACATGTGCTATCATCATCATCATCAGCCTTTTGAGACCCAAGCTGAAATATACATGTGCAATAACACATACTAATGCATAATTTTACATTGCAAATTGAATACCCCATTAAAAACCTATTGGGGGGGGGGTATTTTCAGATTTTAGTCACTCAATAGAATCCGTCACATGATCAATTAAAAAATTGGAAAAAGGAGTGATCAATGAATGAGTTACTTCTCTTGCATTTTGTAGGGTAGTGATCACTAAAAAAAGTCTGAATTTTCAAAAGAACAAATGTGAATGCTGCTGGACACAAACTGAGGGATCAATTTAACATAAACTTACATTGCAAACTGAACACCCCAAGAGCTACAGAACCCATTTAGAGGATGAATTTTGAAAGAAACAAAAAACCCGTTTTTTTCTAGCCATAATAAGGAGTAAATATTGAAATTTTCAGTCCTCTAGCTCCATTGGTGCAGCCTCTAAGCATGATACATACATAGCTAGCCAGCCAGTCAGACCAACTTAAAACTGAAAAAACCTATGTTAACAGTTTTGTTTTGACAGCTTCTAATATAATGATACTCTAACTCTTAAATTCATACTAAGGAATTAAAATAGTAATTCAAGGGGAGTAACTCCTGATTTAATTTACTTCCCTTCCACATTTTGGTAATTTTTTTCATTCAGGGTTCCATTTTTTAAAATCCTATTCATTGAAGAGTTCACAGCATTTACAAGCGTCCATGAATTTATGAGTTAAGATACAACAAGTATTGAAATTTCATTTGATTGTTTGCAAACTTATGTGTTGTGCACAAAGATGCAGGTGTGATAGGGAGGGAGTGCAGAATGCACAGGAGGAGGAGGGTGCAGAAAACCAGGGGGAGGAAGATGGTGCAGAAGGCAAGGAAGGTGGAGGAGGAGGGCACAGGGAGCGATGGGGAGGGCACAGAAGGCAAGAGAAGAGGAGGATGCAGAGAACAAGAGGGAGTAGGTGGGAGCAGAAGGCAAAGGAGACAGAGGAGGAGGGTACAGAAGGCAAGAGGAGGTGGAGGGTAAGGGAAGAGGAGTGCACAGAAGTTAGGGGAGGAGGAGTGTGCAGAAGGCAGAGGAGGAGGGAAAAGGGGCACCAAGAAAAAAATGGCTGGATAAATCAGGAAACAGAGAAACAAAATAGAAAGAAAAAAAGTCAATTCAAAATTTAATTCCATGGTAGAATAGCAACTTCCCATTTTGTTTTTCTTCTTTTGCAATTTCAAATAAGTACCGTTTATTTATATACTAGTTAATACCCATGACAAAATTCATAGATATATTTGCATTTCTATTTCTAAGGAAAAATAATAGCAAATTTGGTCCACTTGAAGTTTCAAAAGGTGGGAAGAAGGTAATTTTATCAGCAATCTTTTACCCATGATTGAGTGTCAAGTGTTATAGACAGCAAACCAAAAAGATTACACTGTTCATTATATAAGTATAGTAACATTGGTACCAGAGCATCTATACTGAGAGATCCAATGAGGATCGAACCCAGTAACAACGGCCAGCAAGATTAGCTTGCTGATCATTGCTATACAATGACTGTCCTGATCTGTTTATTTTTGTTTTCTTTATATGATCTATTTGTTAATACCATTTGAAAAAATTCATGGATATATTTGGATTGAGATGATTTTTTATAGAAAAAAATACTGAATTCGTCACCAGGAATAGTGTGTAGTTTGAAACAGTGGACAGGAAGTATTTTTGTTAGCAAAATTTCCATGTTTTCCTCCCATTTTGTGATTTCGCTTTCCATACAACATAAACCCAACCTCTTCACCTTACTCCAGAAATGCTGTTTCCACTGACTGGGCCATGTACATTGCATGTTGGATGGGAAGATTCTGAAGGATCTGCCATATGGAGAACTGTCCTCCAGCAACAGAGCACAAGGGTGGCCCCATCTTCATTTCAAAGATGTCAGCAAGAGAGACATGAAGTCAGCGAACATGAACATGGGTGGACATTGCCAGCAAGGTGGCTGGAACTATGCAGTATTACTCGAGTAAACTATAAAAAAAAGAGAGAAAAACACTAAGACAACGCAGGAGGTCAGCTCCTTCAGGTGCAGTCTCTGCAGCCGGGACTGTCACTCCAGGGCGGACCTCTACTGCTGCAACAGACAATTCTCTGCTGCAAAAGACTGAAGCAAGACTTTCAAGTGCAGATCCATGGCCACACAAGACATACAGATCACACAACATAAAACTTGCCAATGAATATTAGAAAAAAATAGAAAAAGAAGGAAAACCTTTTTCTTCCAGATTATCAGTGTTAATTGGTTGTACTAAATCCAAAGTCTTGAAATAGTCGAACATAGGCGCCCTCTTATTAGTATCTGCGTCAAAGATCCAGAGATTCACTCGAGCTCTCGTCATTGCAGTGTAGAGCAGTTTTAATTCTGAATTGAGAATTTTGTGTAGATTGGAGTTGAATGCAAGTGGGCGTGGTCGATTTGCCTCCTGGAACACATCTGCAAGACAGAAAGGGGGGGAAAATGTATATATGAAATCAAACATACTGGTATGTATAAACAAATCACAAAGTAAATAAAGAAATTACAGGCCTCCCCCATCATAATTATATCATTATAGTGTGGTACAAAATATTGATCTAGCTCCAAAATAGCTAGATCTAGCTCCAAGATAACTAAATTGGCAACTCAGTTGCAGCTCGGTTATAAGGCGGTTGGCTTTCTTGGACCCCAACAGCATTATAACATGTACAAACTTTGATCCTCAACTCGGCAAAATAATTAAATGTGAGCTTCACAAGAGTTTTTAAGTTGTTTGGATAATTCTAACTTGAATCAATTGAGAACTTTAGGAGATATTGTGTGGACAAACAGACAAACATGAGTGAATACATATACAGAATGACCCATAAATAAGTACCATTTTTTAATAGAAAGTTAATTGTTTTCTAAACCAAACATAACAGGATTTTATTATTTCTAGTGGAACATTACACAATCAAAATGGATGTTTTCAGGTATTATTTATGACCAAACTCTACAGCATTGAAACTCTGTTGCCAAAAATATGAATATGTTCTGACAAATCATAACTTCAGAAAATACTCAGGAAGGCCAGAGAATGCATCAGCCAAAACATTGTTGCATAACGGTTGTTATTACTGCGTAACCTGCAGACACACCATTGAGTGAATGCACCTTGCACAGAAGAAGGACAGACAAACACTGTGTTTAAAAAAGAGTCCAATAGCAGTTTTCAAAACATATATGAACATATTTACATTCTTCCACTGCGGGAGAAAGACTGTTAATATAACAAGAGAAGAGGAGCAGAACAAGAGAAGAGGAGAGTTTACGGAAGCTATTTGGTCATGCCTAATTAGGTACAGTATGCGTGCAAGGCTCACGCATCGCTAACCTTCCCCGACTGCCTGTTCTGACTGACAATCTAAATTGGTTCCCTTTTAAGCCTGTGTGTTGACTTTGGTCCCACCCCTTTTTGACACTGCCCACTCCAAGATCTCCACCTCCAAACATCTGTTTTTGATCGAAGTGTCATTCCTACGTCCACTTGCGGTCACATCCGTTAATTTACTTATCTTTAAAATATATTTACGCTGAGAAGCCAACAACTCATCCATCACATTACTGAAATTGGCTTGTTCCAGCTGTCATCTTTTCTGACTTATCTTAGGACCCCTACTGTGAATTTTGGTATGGGCCTTTGTTTTTCCAATTTCAGTAATGTGTTTTTGAGTGTCCAACTCCCAAATTCCTTTCTGGCCAGAGCCGGCGCCAAGCATCCCCCTTATATCATTAGGCGGTCTGGGAAGAAATATATCCCCTTTTCTGACCGTGTGAAGATTTCATTTTTCTGATGTTAATTTAATTAAATTAAAACTGCAAGCTTTAATTAAAACTAATTACAGGTACCATTGATCTGTAACAGAAGTAACAACCTGAGCTAATCAACAAAGATGAAGATACTAGTCCAAATAATTGATGAAACAATAACAATACATTATGTCTGAATTTCAGAAAACAGAGGCAAAGACTCACCCATGTTGATTCTGATAAGATTGTCTTGGTTCGTAGAGTCATCATTCATCTTTTGTTTATTGATCAATTCTTGCAGGAATTCTGTCACCACCCGCCATTCTTTAGAAGCCTAAAAGGAAAAGGAAAAAAAGGAAAAATCCATATATACAGCATCACATTCTTTGGATGAAGATGCATCTTTGGTATGATTAGAGATGGTTCATTTCACTTGCCTTATGATCTTTTCATCACCTGTCATAATTTGTTTAAAAAATAGAACATTTACATTTACAGTCCAGTAGATTTTTCTTCCCTTAACTTATGTGGAAGCTACACATCAAAGTGACTAACATAACCAAGCTGAGCAATCTCCACTTTTGATACATTGAGTTGCACTTTTACCTTTCTTAAAATAAAAAAGAATATTATTTTATCAAATTTCCACGAGTTTTTACCTTCATCTTAATTTCAGTTGTTTTTATCTACAACTTTCAATTTGAGCCGTTGTGTCTATGACAACGAATAACAGCATGGTCTTCAGTAAGAATCAAACTCACACTGTCATTGCCAGAGGGAGTCTAGTTTATGCCTAGCTGCTTTTACCAATCGGCCACAAAGACTCTCATGGATTAGCTGAATCACACTTTTAAACTCACTCCTTACACCCGAATCTCGGCACCATATTTTTGTGTCTGAATTTTCAAAAAAGAAATGTGAATGCTGCTGGACACAAACTGAGGGATCAATTTAACATAAACTTACATTGTAAACTGAACACCCCAAGAGCTACAGAACCCATTTAGAGGATGAATTTTGAAAGAAACAAAAAACCCGTTTTTTTTCTAACCATAATAAGGAGTAAATATTGAAATTTTCAGCCCTCTAGCTCCATTGGTGCAGCCTCTACGCATGATACATACATAGCTAGCCAGCCAGTCAGACCAACTTAAAACTGAAAAAACCTATGTTGACAGTTTTGGTTGACAGCTTCTAATATAATGATACTCTAACTCTTAAATTCATACTAAGGAATTCAAATAGTAATTCAAGGGGAGTAACTTCTGATTCAATTTACTTCCCTTACACATTTTGGTAATTTTTTTCATTCAGGGTTCCATTTTTTAAAATCCTATTCATTGAAGAGTTCTACAGCATTTACAAGCATCCATGAATTTAAGAGTTAAGTCTAATCTTAAGTTTTTAATCCGGGACAGATTTCAAGCAAAAATAAGAGTTCAAATACACAAATGAAAGCATAAAGTATGTGTGATACATCCATACATAGCCAGGCAGACCAACTTAAAAACTGAAGAAACCTATGGTGACAGTTTTGGTTGACAGTTTCTAATACAACAATTTTGACAATTTTGTTTAAAGTGCTTACTGATAAGATAGTTGTCATAAGGAAAAGTGATTTTTTTTAATGAATCAGTTAAAACTAAATTCTCCTTACACCATCTAAAGAATAAAACAGCATATAAAATGTATATTTATTATGGGATTCGTTACAGATTGACAGTCCATTTCTTGGTACATGTAATTCATCAGTTAAAACCAGAAAATCAAATATTATTTTTTTTGGCACAAGTCACCACCATGCTAATATATATTATGAGAGAAAAATGGAAAATAAAAATAAAAACTAAAAGTGGGAGGAGCTGAGTATGGTGGTGATGTGTGCAAAAAAATAATATTTTTTTATAAAATGATTTGGTTTTAAATAAATGTAAGGAAATATACTGAAAGTTATTGACATAAATAAAATGCTGACCAACCTGCGAATCTTGGAAGAAATTGTAGAGTAAGACATCATCAAACTCGAGACCTTTTGCCTCAAATATTGTCAGGACAAGCCCAGTCGATAACTCTTCAGGAAGTTTCTCACGGCTCTCATTGTTAACAACAAGAATTACCTACAAGGTAAATACAAATAAATTATTTTAGTTCAGTTCAGGATATGTTTCCACATATAAAAAGGCCATTACTTTTAAATAAGAAGAGCATCTTCTGTGGAGTACTTGGTTAGGATATGCATTTGACAAAGAAGGAATTTCATCCTCACTGGATCCAAGAATCTGGCCTTGTCATGAAACTAGCTTAACCTTTAGCACTGTTGGTGGTGGTGGTGGGGGGGGTAGCTACTGTTGTAAAACACACTCTAAAGAATTTGAATTATTTTTATGAAATCTTTGGAGTTGTTTCCCACTGATGAAATTTTTGGAGTTGTTTCCTTTTATATAAAATAATTAATTTTTCAGCCTAAATTGACCTTAGAACCTCGCCCCCCCCCACTAAAACCTTTTAAAAAGGGAATTAAAAAATGCATGCTGTACGTAGATTGAGACATGCTGAATTTGATTACAGTTTCATTTTGTTTCTCAGATGCATAGTTCTCGCGTTATAAGAGGACAAACATACATACATTACAACTTTAGCAATAGGTATGAGGTTAAATGTTCAAATTTAGCTTCTTTGAGTGCCCAGACGTTGGAAATTTTCATCTTTGAGTGCCCGGACGTTGAAAGTTGACATATTTTAGTGCCCGGACAATTTTTAATTTTGAAAGAAAACATTTTTTAGTTGTCAAATATCAAAATTTAACATATTTAACAGGTTGAATATTTAAATTTAGCATCTTTGAGTGCCTGGACATTGAAAGTTGACATATTTTAGTGCTGGGCAGCTTTTAGTGTCAACCTTGACACTGTAATATAGGACAGCAGAAAAGTACCTGATGAGCACCGAATTCAATGTGGGATGTTTGTCGCTTGTTTCCTCTCAACAACATTGCCAAATTTCCCAAACTGCAGGACTCAAGTAGTTTTGGTTTAGGGCCATCAAACAAACCTTGGTCTTTCTCCATTGGATCAAAAGAATCAGAAAAATACCTGACAAGAGAGAAGAGGAGAAAAAAATGAGATAAGAGACATCATACAGAATAAAAAAAAAAACTTCTTGGTGGAAATTCATTTTTTGTGAATTAAGTCACCTAAGAACAGTTGAAGACCAAAAAACACACACAAATATAATCAGCATTCTTATTTTGTATATAACATCTCAGAGTTCAAATAGTTTGAGACAATCTCAAACATGTCACAGTTTATATACATCAACACCACAGTTCAAATTTTGAAACTTTTAGTAAATTTGTTTTTCTCTTAACTTTGGAATTCACACATGAAATCTCAATCTGTGGTTTACATCTAAAATATTTTGGCATTTCTGGGAATTTCATGAACTCTACAGAACAGCAAAATTGAGGTCATTGAGAAAACCTACACACCTTTATGCCATTCTGTAAGAAAACAGAGGAAATGGACCAACAACAGACATGGTACTGGTCAAAATTTCAACTGGCCAAATCATTGAAAAAAAAAAAAAAAAATTAAAAAACATGTCTTGTTAGTCACTCAATAGTAACCGTCATGTGACTAGCATCTTTTTGCAGCATGCTGTGTTGGCGGTGATCAATTAAAAAAAAGGAGGTTACTTCTCTCGCTTTTTGTTGGATCTCTAAAAAGTTTGAATTTTCAAAAAACAAGCTTGAACAACGGGCACAAACTAGGGACCAATTTAACATAAACTTACATTTTAATTTGAACTAAAAAAACCTATTTTGGGGGGTAAATCTTTTTAGACACACTAAGGAGTAAATGTTAAAATTTTCAGCTCTCTAGCTCCATTGGTGTGGCTAGTATGCATGATACATACATAGTCAGCCAGTCAGCCAGACCAACTTGAAAACCGAAGAAACCTATGTTGACAGTTTTGGTGATAGTTTTGTTTAACAGTTTCTAAAATGAAGGCAGTCCAAAAACAAACGATTGAATATGAAGTCATGTCCCCCCACACACACAGAACTGGTTGTGCCATTTTGATGTAACTTGGTGACCAATCAATAGGGACTTTACTGCGTATGCATGAACATGCACTCTTCAGTGGGATTACTCAGTCGACAATGAAATGCCATTGACTAAGCTTTTGCACTGTGTGACTGTCGCATTCAATATGACCATGCAAATCATTCTTCATGTCTCGTGCAGGGTTTGGGGTCAAATCGTTGTATCACCAAGATCTGTCGGCCCCAGATTTGCAGTCCAGATTTGATTTACTGCGACTTTTCTCGAAGAGATTTCAGACCATGAACGAGATTAAGGAGAATGCAGCAAGGTAGATGATGGCAATCCGGAAAGAGGACTTTGCAGACAGTTTTGAAAAGTGGAAGGGATGCTGGGATAAGTATGTGATTACTCAAGGGGGGGTACTTTCAATGGGATTAAGGCACCATTACCCTAAATAGGCCATTTTTCCATTCATATTAAATCACTCGATACTTTCTGGACAGATCTTGTATTATTAACAACTCATCTATGATGAAAACTAGCAGAAGAAAAAATAACGGAAGAAAAAAAACTAGTAGAAGAAAAAAAACTAGAAGAAAAAACTAGTAGAAGAAAAAAACTAGCAGAAGAAAAAACTAGTAGAAGAAAAAACTAGCAGAAGAAAAGACTAGTAGAAGAAAAAACAAGTAGAAGAAAAAAACTAGTAGAAGAAAATACTAGCAGAAGAAAAATCTAGTAGACGAAATAATTAGTAGAAGAAAAACCTAGTAGAAGAAAA
>VCCN01001345.1:1972874-1983900 GCA_006491835.1 Architeuthis dux
GAGAGGAATTTCAGTTAGGGGAGGAATTGGAGAGGAATTTCAATTAGGGGAGGAATTGGGGAGGAATTTCCTACGTTTCAAAACTAACCAAGCAGCAGCATTTTGAACTTTTTGTAGTTTGTTAATTTGTGATTTATTCAAGCCAAAGAAAAGTGAATTAACACAAACATGAATAAGAAATCCGTTTTTGGATGCAAATGGATTATCCCAGATATATTTGCTTTTGCATTTTGCGCTTTTACAGAACATCATGTGTTAACACGGACATGAAAAAGAAATCCGTTTTTTGATGGGAATCGGAAATGTTCGTTATGCAACCCTAATCACCTAATAACACGTCAGCCAAAGCGACCTGATGAAGAGAGAAATAATAAGGGAGTTTTCCTTGAAATAAAATACTTAGTGGAATTCTACCAGCGAAAGAACAATGACTCTAAGTCACTAACCAAGGGATAGTTTTATTAGTTAATAAATCTATAGTAAGGCATTGACTCTAGACATACTGTCTGGAGTCAATGCCTTACTATAGGCATTAAATGTGAAAACTCTAAAGCAATAAGCTTCTGTCTCCAGTCATTCGTATACAACACTACTCGTCTTGTATTGTCTCTCAAAGCAGTTGAGGCATTGCATATATCCAAGTTAATTAATTTTACTTTTAACCCCTTCATCATGTTTTCAAAGAGAAGAGCAGTTAATGAAGTGTGTCATGTGGTACAGGAAAAGTGGAAAATCTTGTACTTTTTTTTGTTAAAGTGAATAGAAAACCAACATGTTTGATTTGTATGCATTTGTGGTGAAAGAATATAACATTCAAAAGCATTATACAACTACTCATGCTTTGAAGTATGATGAATATAGTGGAAAGTTATGTGAAGACAAATTCAAAGAGTTGGAGCAGTCATTTGAAAACCAGCAGTCAGTATTTAAGCATGTTCATCAAATCAGAGATGTTGCAGTTGAGGCAAGTTATAGGACTGCCCATGAAATAGCTGTGTCATCAAAGTCATTTTCAGAAGGCAACTTTATAAAGAAATGTATGTTGATGGCCGCAGAAGATATTTGCCTGGAAAAACCATCAAGCATGTGCACACATAAGCCTCTCAAGAAATACAGTTGCAGAAAGAATTGATGAACTAGCATTCCAAAGGAAATTATGAATCACCACCAACCATATATGCTGTGTTGGGGGTGATCAATTAAAAAGTTGGGCTGTGATCACTAAAAAATGTCTGAATTTTCAAAAAACAAGTGGGCACAAACCTGTGAAAATTGAACCCTGCACTAAAACCCTATCTTGATGGGGAATTTTCAAAAAACGAAAAAAGCATTTTCCCTACTCATTGAGAGGAATGTGTGTGTGCAAAATTTCAAGTTTCTACTATGAACAGTTAGGGCTGGGAGAAGTCCGGATACATAGATCATCATCATCATCAGCAGCAGCAGCAGCAGCCATCTTAAGTCCACTGCTGGACAAAGGCCTTTCCCATCTCCTTCCATGACAACCTATCTTGTGCTAACCTCTGCCAAATCTTACCGGCAAACTTTTCTCTCGTCCCTCCATCTTGTGTCTGGCCTTTTCCTACTTCTTTTACTGTCCCATGGACACCAATCGGTTAGTCTTTCCCCCCATCTATTGTCATCTCTTCTTGCTAGGTGGCCGGCCCATCTCCACTTTTGCTGCTTAATTAGTTGCATAATATCCTTCACTCTAGTCCTTTCTCTGATCAATATTGATCTTTTTCTATCTCTTAGAGTTATCTCTAGCATTGCTCTTTCCATGGCTCTCTGTACTAAATGTCAGGACACATGAATAACCTGAACCCAGCAATAAACCAGTGTTGTGGGTAGCTGTGATTAATTATCAGATACTCTTAACAGTCAACTCAAAGACAAAGTTAAGTTGTTTACAGATTTATCTGTTGCAATTGATGAAAGTATGGATGTAAGTGATGTAGCACAACTTGCAGTTTATATATGTGGTGACTGGGTGCAAACTGTGAGTCTTGCTACAGATGAAGCACCGCAAATGATTGGTAGAAAAGCTGACATGGCAACAAAATTAAAGGAAAAACTACTAGCTGTGACTCAAACCATAATTTCATTGCATTATACACGGGGAAGTGGTTTACAGTAAAATATTAAAGATGGATAATGTCATGTTATAAAGATGAAAGGTCTGAACCACAAACAGTTCAACTGCCTATTGGAGGAAAGTCATAACAAACATGGACTGCCATATCACACCGATGTTTGCTGGTTAAGTCGGGGAGTCACACTAAAACGATTTTATGAATTACAATGTGAAATACAGATATTTATGCACTAGAAAGGAAGGGATGTGCAGGAACTGAAAGATAATGAATTGGTTCAAGATCTAGCTTTCATGGTAGATATTAGAGTAGACTTAAATTATCTGAATACAAAGTTGCAAGGATGCAATAAATTGGCAACTGATTTATATGACTCTTTTCGTGCCTTTAAGATGAAACTTACCCTTTTTGAACATCAACTATCAGATAGTAATAGTACACACTTTCCAACCTTAAAGTCCCTGCAAGACACACATGTATTTCATGCTGAAAAGTACTGCATCAAGATTTCCAAGTTAATGAATGAGTTCTAAAAAAGATTTGCAGACTTTAAAAACCTTGAGAATGATTTTTCTATTTTTCAGGGCCCATTCTCTTTTAGTGTTGATATGGTACCAGAACATTTCCAGTTAGAATTGATTGAGCTCCAGTGTAATTCTGTGTTGAGGAACAAGTTTTCAAGTGTTGATGTTGACGGTTCAAGATCTAGCTTTCATTTTATCAATATCTTGGGACAAATTATCCCAGGATTAAATGTTTGGCCTCAAAGATTATGTCAATGTTTGGAAGCACATATGCCTGTGAACAATTTCTTTCTGTGATGAACTTGGTCTCAGCTTACTGATATGCATCTCAATTCAATACTGAAAGTGGATACAGCTCAGTCTTTGGTGCCAAACTTTGATGCACTGATCGATACCAAGAGGTGCCAAGTATCAGGGAGCAGTAGTACAGGATATAAGATTAATTAAGGTAAATAGACACTTGATTTTGTTTGCTTGTTTGTTTTTAAGAGCGTCACAGAAACACGAGAGTAGAATAAATCCACATTTCTTATTTCTATATTACACACCTAATATATGATTGCAAATTGCTCATAGTTATGTTATCTGGCCAGCTAACCAGAGTACCATGTGCACTCACATTATATTTGGCCTACCATAGTAAATGAGTTTGAGACCCTTGGCCCCTAGACTGTTTTTATGTATAATAAAATTTAAAAAATATGACCCAAAATGAAACACTTGGTGAAATTGTTCAATCATGGAGTTATGGGTCAAGCAAATAGATTTTTAAAAAAACAAAAGACAACAACAACAAGAGATACTGACCGACACCGTTTCGAGAGGCCAAAATTGCAGCAGCATGAAGGTACGTATCTCCTTGATAGACCGACAGGTTTCGAAGATCCGCACCAGCTTCCAGAAGATGAATGAGAATTTCTCCAAAAATGTCACTGTTGGCCTCAATTTCTGCTTCAAAAGAACACAAAGAACTGACATCGATGATACTCGCATCAGTTTCCCATAGTCGAGGGTAAGTAGCCACATGTTTGAAGTAATAGAAGATAAATTTGGCTAAATCAAATTCTTTGTTCTTCATCAGGTCTAGACTTGCAAGCAGTACATCATTAAACTTGATATCACTTAGATTAACATTGTCTAGAAAGAAAGAAAGAAAGAAAGAACAAATAAATAATAAACTAATTGCTTTAATAATATCAATAGTGCAGAAATAAAAAAAACAACAAACATGATACAGATACTTGGAGTAAAAGGTAGGTTTAAAAGGTAAGATTTGGACTTCTGCTAACCATGAAAGTTCCTGTGGCTAAATGGTCATAGAGTGATGTCCCAAACTGAAGTTTTGGCAGCATGCCATGTTGGGGGTGATCAATTAAAATATTGGGAAAAGGTCCAGACTTGCAAGCAGCAGGTCATTAAGCCTCATCTCACTTAGATTAAAGTTGCCTAGAATGAAAAATAAAAAAAACTGCTAGTCACTCAATAGAAACCATCACATGACCAACATGTGTTGGGGATGATCAATTAAAAATTTTGAAAAAACAGTAATCAATGAATAAGTTACTTCTCTCATCTTTTGTTGGGCTAAAAAAGTCTAAATTTTCAAAAAACTTGTGTGAATTAAGGGATCAATTTAGCATAAACTTACATTGCAAAACTTATTATGGGGAGGAATTTTAAGTAAATGTTTAAATTTTCAGCCCTCTAGCTCCATTGGTGTGGCCTGTACGTGCAATACATACATACATAGCCAGACCATCTTGAAAACTGAAGAAACCCATGTTGACAGTTTTGGTAACTGTTTTGGTTGACGGTTTCTAATCATTAATCACAGCTACCCACAACACTGGTTTATTGTTGGGTTTAGGTTATTCATGTGTTCTGACATTTATATGTATCTATGTATCTATCTATGTATCCGGACTTTGCTCAGTTCATAGTAGAAACTTTAAATTTTGCACACACCTCAATGAGTAAGGAAAATGTTTTTTTGTTTTTTGAAAATTCCATCCTAAATAGGGTTTTAGAGGGGGGTTCAATATGCAATCTAAGTTCATACTAAATTGGTCTCTAGTTTGTGCCCGCTTGTTTTTAGAAAATTCAGACCTTTTTTAGTGATCACAGCCCAAGAAAAGGCGAAAGAAGTAACTTATTCATTGATCACCCCTTTTTCCAACTTTTTAATTGATCACCCCCAACACTGCATATATGTTTTTACTTCTTTTTATCACAACTCATTTCAGGCCATCAATTTAAGAAAACCAATCAAAGAACATATGTGCGTGTTTCAGCTTTTCTATAAATAGAACTAACAATTTGAACACAGGTAGATCGGGTTGCATCTACGGAGTGAACAGACATCGAGGCAGACAGGGACAGGAACTAAGAGGAACAGTGGGAAGCCCTGAGGAAATGTTACTCAATATACGTTCCTATAGAAAACAAACATAGTATGTTTGGAATATTCTGACTAGAGTGTCGGCGGATATCGTGTTGCTTAGAGACAATTGTAGCGAAATAGACAGGATCAGATTACCAGTGACCAGTGGGGATAGGAACGTGGTCAGATTTGGAATCTGTGTCAAACTGCCTACGTGACCAAGAGGGGAATCAAGTTATCGAAAAACCGTTGGGAATTTAAATTAGGTGTATAAAGGCCAGATCAAAAACAGTAGAATTAGTTGGGGTCCGGAGTCAGTGGGGGATCGCAAGGGGTCCCTGCCTCGTAGCAGTGCCAGTATCAGTATCAGTAGAAGTAGCAGTCCTTGAAAAGTGACCGACCCCTTTAAAACAACGACAATGCAACAGAATTTCCGTACCTCGCCAAAATCCGCAGACCAGAAATTGACCGGCGTGGTACGGAAATAAAAATTTGTAAAATTTTAATATACGTAGATTTTGTCATCTTTTCTCTCCACACACGTGGGAGTGTTTTAAATTGTGTCCCAACATGAATTTCCCTCCACAGCAAAAGTTGGCTCAGGTCGGCAGACCAGACAGGGAGACATCATCACCATCGCCGTCTGGAGGCGATCCGGACAGACAGACAGACATCATTATGATCATCATCGCAGTCCACAGCCGTGGAGAAAGAAATGATCGTCTCTCTAACTCTCTACATCTCTTTCCCTCATGGCGACCTTGCCAGAAACTGCTATCTCTCGCTCTAAAGCTATCCCTCTCTCTTTCCCTCGTGGCGGCAGTGATCGTATAGTGGTTAGTACCCCACGTTGTGGCCGTGGTAACCCAGGTTCGATCGGCCGTTATGCTACACAATCCCTTATTTGCAGAACATACAGAAAAATAGGTGTTTAGATGAAATTCTAGCACTCGATAATATTCGTACAATGGACGGGCAAAAGTTAGCCCCTATTTGAGAAAAGTTGTTTGCGGTTATGACAGCAACTGCTGGAAGAGGTAATTTGTTTGAGTTTTGACAGAAAGGAAAAGTCAGGGTTCAACTTGGGGTTGGGAGAAATGCAGCTTGAAACTTTCCATTCCACTGATTCAGAGAGGGGGAAGTGTGTCCGAAACGAAAAGTGAGAGATACGTTTATCTGTCATGTAAGAGATTTGTTTTTTATTTTTCTTCTTTTCTATCTCCTTATATACATTTTGTAAAACTTTATTTTTGGCCAACTATGTAACTGGCTCAATTTTTTGTTTTGTTTTGGTGATTTGTTTTGCGGAGGAAGAAAGAGGGACAATATATAGCATTTAAAGTGTTAGATTTTGTTGCTTATATAAGGGTCAGTCTTAAATTACATATGATGTAATTTAGAAAAAAGGGTCAGACGAATGTTACGTAATGGTCAGTGAGAGCTGTAATTAGTTCTAAATTAAAGCCTGCAGTTTTAATTTAATTAAGTAACACCAGATAAACCAACAATCTTCTCACGGTCAGAAAAGGAGATATATTTCCGTCCCAGACCGCAAGAGGTCATAGGTGAATATTTGGCATTTGGCCAGAAAAGAATTTGGAAGTTAGAATTTGAAAACTAGATATCACAAATAAGGATTGAATCACACTGCGTTTTCTTAGATAAGCATAGTCAAAGACGCATTAAGGATTTTCTAAGACGATAGAGAGAAATGAGTAACAGATTTTATCAGCATAGCGCCACAGATAAGTACATTATTCTGTCTGATAAAGGGGGGAAAAAGCAAAAATGAAAAACAAACCAAAAACTTTAAAGTCCTCAGAGAGCTCATACCTCTGCCAACGCCCTACACTAAAAACTGAATGGAAATAAAATATTAAAAAAACAGAAACATGTATCCACCCCAAAATTACATCACTTCTCTCATGGCCCCTTGCTCACCCACTCACAAAATTTCATTGAAGTTCATTGAGAACTTTTGGAGATATTGTGTGGACAGACATGAAATTTTGGCAATATTATGTAGTATGGACATATAAATACGATGGATCCACCCGGACATCTAACTATCTCTCCCCTAACCCATTGCCCACCCTTCCACAAAATCTCATTGAAATTCTTTGAGAACTTTCAGAGATATTGCATGGACAGCCATGAGCATATACAAATATATGAGGAAAAAAAATGGAAAAATATCTCTCAATCAAAAAGAAATTCCTTGATCCACCCCAGAATTTAACTGGATCCACCTCCAAATTAAGCCATCCCTCCCTAACCTATTGCCCACCCTTCCACAAAGTTTCATTGAAATTCATTGAGAACGTTTGGAGATATCGTGTGGACAGACAGATAGAAAAACTGACACAACTGAATAGATATACGTCTCCAACTTTGGCAGTGGTAACAAAAAATGCAATGCAATTTTACTTACTCATCTCTAATTTGATCTTACATAACTCTTTGACTATTTCCAGTCTTATAGCAGTTTCATTTTCAGTGACACTTTCCAATAAGTAATATGCTTTGTATAAATATTCATAAGCCATTTGCAGATTTTCATGCCGATAAAGCTTACTCAATCGTTGGAATCCCTGAAATTAGATAAAGTAAATTAGAAAACAAACTTCATTCTGATAAGATGGATTTCAAATTATTCCAATCAAACAAAGGAAAGGACTGGTCACATGACCAATGTCTTTTGGGAAGCATGCCGTTTTGGGGTGATCAATTAAAAATTGGAAAAAGGCGTGATCAATGAATAACTTACTTCTATCGCCTTTTGTTTTGTTGGATCACCAAAAATGTCTAAATTTTCAAAAAAACAAGCGTGAATGTTGCGGGACACAAACTAAGGGACCCATTTAGCATAAACCTATATTGGAAATTGACCCCCCCCAAAAAAAAAAAATCTAGGTATACATGCAATTGTGGGGTCCAAAGATTTAAGAATAGAAAAGTTATTCCCCTTGCATACACTGACATAGACAAAATTAATCCCTTACATAGAACTTGTTTTTGATCGCGCAATACAAATTCAGAAAACAACAAAAAAAGAAAGATTAAAGTGCGTATCAAGTAAAAAAAAACTTCATATAGCTCATCGCAAATAAAGTTCCTTTTATTTAAGACTATTTCAAATACAAAACTTTTTTTAAAAATGAAATTAAAATAATTAATAGGGGAGGGGGAATTTTCAAAGAACAAAATAATCGTTTATTTTCTAGATATAATAAGGAGTAAATGGGGCTTATGAAAGTCGCTGAACTCTATCTTCTTGCCCATAACTGCATCATTCAACAGATCAAATGAAATACTCCAGACCGGCTAAGTTGCTTGTATACCTCTGACCATGACATGCACAATTGTTATGAAAGAATGAGACGTTGAACAAGGGACAAGGTTTCCTTATTTAATTTTGTCACACCACTATGGCTGTGCTGCAATAATACTAATTGTAATATTATGCATGTTTCACACAGGCCAATGATCTTCATCTTAGTGGTAGGGTTTAGAAATATACAATATGGACTTCTGTTGTTTTGGTTAAGAGTTCTTGTTGGTAATGTTTCCCTTTAGTCACGCTACTGAAATACGCATTTCTAAGGGTCAGATTTTGTTTTGTGTCCTACATTAATTTCTGACTAGTATTTTCTTTCATCTGAAATCATTTAGTTGCTTTTTATTGCAATTTACTCAGTTCATCAGTCTATGGCAGTGAGTAAAAAGCAGAGATTGGGAATAAAGATGCAAGTCAGAAATTAATAATGGTTTACAATGCTTCATCTAATAAAAATAAAGATGATAAAAGATCTTTGATATTCAAATGGTTCTTCGGACGATTGAACTCCTTCTTGTTATTTGTGTTGTAAACACGACTGAGTTCCCACTCCCATGATTCTATTACCCTACCAAAGAGGGATTGGTGAACGCCTTCAAAAGGTTTATACACAATTCGACATTTTCAGACGTTCACACACTCTCCGTTGTCTGCTAAGTAAGGTTGCTCCAACTCAGGACCCCATACTCGTGAACAACTGTGTTTACGTCATCCCTTGTAAATGTGGTATTATCTACACTGGAGAAACGGGCCGCCCCCTCAAGGTCAGACTTGATGAACACAAGAAGGCCATAATCAGGGGCGAGATAGATAAATCTGCTATGGCCGACCATATCTGGAGAGAAAACAGCGAGGAAGTCCAGATTATTGACAGAGAACGTTGTTGGAAGCAGAGAAAAATCAAAGAGGCAGCTCACATCAAAATGTCGACTAAATGCATTAGCCAGACAAGTGCGGATTTCAACCCAATGTGGCTTCCACTTCTCAACAAATTTAAACCCGACAGGACAAAGACACAGAAACACTGGGCCATGCTCTATAAGGACTACCCCCCTTTAAACATAATTTCTGTTTAACCCATCACACTCGGATTTTACACCTGAAGAGGGCCGAAGAATGGATCAGCCGAAACGTTGTGTTTACAACACAAATAACAAGAAGGAGTTCAATCATCCAAAGAACCATTTGAATATTAATGAACCTTCTCAAAACTATAGAAAATAACATCTTTGATGTTTGTATCACAACTTGCTGGCAGGTATACTCCCCAAACTTCTTTGTGGCATTTTGAATAGAATCCTTTACATATCTTAGGATGTTCAAAAACTTGAATAAACACTTAAGTAATCAGTTAATCTTTAGTTATTGCTCATGATACAAAATGAACTAGAAGCACTCAGAGACGTCATTGTCAGGGTAAGTAATTGTGCATGGATCCGCCCCAAAATGTAATCACTTCCTCTGTAGCCTATTGTCCACCCTTCCACAACATTTCATTGAAAATCACTGAGAACATTTGGTGATAGCTGTCCACTCAATATCTCTAAAAGTTCTCAGTGAATTTCATCGAAACTTTGTGGAAGGATGGACGATAGGCTATGGAATAAAGAATTATCAAATTTTGGTGCGGATCCATGCTCAATTCCTCCCCTCTGTCATGAGCATATACATGAATGCATATTAAAAAAAAATGGAAACATATCTCTCAATCCAAAAGGATTTCCTTGAGCTGCTCCCAAATTTGATCACCTCTTACCCCATTGCCCACCCTTGCACAAAATTTCATTGAAATCCGTACTTTCAGAGATATCATGTGACAAACAGACAAACAAATAAATCAATGAACAGACATGACCAAATACATATACCACTTTGTAATGTCCTGCCAGGCTGCGCAAGGGAGCAAATACCACGAGTTACCTCCCTTGCCACAAACCTCTAAAACGAAAGTGAGTCCCCAACCCATAAAGCGTCCCCTGCCACAAACCCCTAAAACGGAAGTGAGTCCCCGGTCATGCGCAATGCAAACCGGGGGGAAAATAAAGAAGACGTTCGGAAGCGAGAAGACAACAGTTCTTTCGCTGATGGCAATCAGTCAACATCACACTCGCCTTTGTCCTTTGTTCCTTTTGCTTCATCCTTTTCCCTTTCAGTGAGACTCCCACGAGCTGGGAGACACTACAAACTTGACAAAGGTAAATTATGTATAAAATTATACACAAGGGCATGGGCGTCTGTAAGGGGGTGCATTTGCACCACCCAGGAAAAGTACTACAACTCATTTAATCTACTCATTTACAATAATCAAGTAATATAAGTAAGCTACTCAACAAAACATCCCAGAAGAATAAAAATTCCAGAATTTGTAAATTATATTTATTACTATACTAAACAAAGAAAATATATTGACATATTGACAGCTACTATTTGTACTATCTGTTCACCCCTTCTCTCTATACAAACAACAGAATTAAAATTCTAAATCACTTCCCAATTTCGAAAGTTTGTTTTTGTATAACTTTTGATTCCTCTGAGCTATTAAGAAAAAATAAAAAGTTTTCCGATTCCCAGTCCGTGCACTTTCAGAAAAAACCCTTGAACATTTTTACCTGATCACCCAAACACCTTGTACTTGCAGCAATCAGGACACAGAAATAGAAGCATCATTTAAGGCATGGGGAAATTCCTTCAT
>VCCN01001345.1:1991706-2006371 GCA_006491835.1 Architeuthis dux
AACACAGAACAGACCCAGACAGACAAGAGAGACCCAAACAGAAAGCTCAGAGGACCCAGGCAGACCGTCTAGGTCTGGGAAGGCACGAGACCACTGTCTCTGCTGAGGACAGACTGATGGTTCTCCTTATCTTTCTCCCACTCTTCATCCACCGGCCGACAAAAATGTATACAATGAAATAAAAATATGTCTCATATTTTTACAACCTGTCTTTGAGTCCTTCCTTCCTTTCTCGCCAAGTCCAGGATATTCACAACACTAGTATTGACTTTTTGAGGTCAACCCAAGAAGAAACAGATACAAGGGTTGTGTTTTACTGCTTGTAAGCCAATGAATAAGGTTAGGGGACTGTTCAAGTGAGAATTTCAGAGAGCAACATATTCTTCATTCTTCTCCATTATATTGACAGATTTGAAGGTGTTACTGTCTTATTTGATACTGGCTCAGGAAACCGTAGAAAATTAATCAACATAACAGAGATTGCTAGGGCATATGCAGATGAAGATCGTGCAGCACTTTGTGGTCTTCATGCATACTGTGGTTGTGATTTTACAAGTGCATTCAAAGGAAGAGGCCATGTAACACCGATAGAGACACTTGAGGTAAAACCAAGGTTTGTAACTTCACCTGCAAGTCTGGGAAACTCTTGGGATGTGTCAGGTAACCTCATAAGTGAACTAGAATAATTCACGTGCACCAGATTCACAGCAGTTGATGACTTGAAACTGTTCAAGATAAAGCAGAAATGTGAAGATAAACTGACAGATGCGAGGACGATGATAGTGCAGTATAACGCTGATCTGCATCTCTTCACACCGATATGAGAGGGATGATGAGAGAGAGAGAAGATAATGATGATGATGATGACAATGACATCTTGTTCTGGGTCTACTGACAGGAGCTGAACTTTCTGTGGAGGGAAATTAGTTTCGGAGAAAAGGTTCTCCCATGGGGGTGGAGAGAAAAGATGACAAAATACAGTTTCTTCAATTGGAAATCTGTGGTTTTATTTCCGTCGATATAAGAACCTCTTCTGGGCCGAGGTACAGAATTCTGTTTCATTTAGTTTTCTAAATGAGTTGGTCACTTTTCTGAATTACTACTAAGAAAATCAAGGGTTGTTCCTCCTTCTTCCACCCATCTGTGTGAAAGAGCCAACTACTTTGCCTCTGACCTGCCCCATTCAAATCTAATACTGCTAACTGCTTCTAACAAGCTCTCTCTTCCCTCACCCCTGACAGGCAGGGGGCCTCTTTGTGCGACATGTCACTAATGGCTTCAGATCTGGCCCCTTTTAACAACTACCGGTAATACAATCTGTCCAGTTTGTTATGTACGCTGTTTAACACAAATTCCTAGCCCCGGTAATGCACCAAGGGGCCTTTAAACAAGAATACAAGTCTTTAATACATTAAAACATATTTTAAAACTGAAACGTCAATCGTTCTTCTATTTTATGTTCTAATTAATATTCATGAGTATGTACATGAGCTAATTAACATAATATACTTAGAAATTTGGTACCATTTTTGTTCTTTTATCATCAAAACTGACTGAGATATGGTGCTATTATCACTTATACGTCTCTATTGTCTGAAGTGCACAGTTGCCATGGAAAGAGTTAAATTACACATAGTTCAATTGAGTTTTTTCCTGGGAACCTTTTTTATTCTCATTTGTTTGAGCCTGCCAAACAATCTGGTCACCAGGAAAAATGGTTTCTAGAGTTGTGCATGGTAGCCCCCCCCCCCCCCCCACCAATGTAAAAAAAAAATAACTGTTACCTGTTTCTAATTTTAAAAAAAATAACCGTTTACCAAAGTCGCAAGACTCTAGTTTCACTTCAGAGGTGGGTGGTGAGTGGTGGCTGGTTCAGAAGTAGTGAGAATGCTGGAAGAGTATGAGACATTATTCAGTGATGATGACCCCCAAATCAAGGCAAAGCATCATGAAATGGTCCCCAGCTTTCAGAAAGATGGGAAAGCTCTGCTGATCACTTTCCAAGATATGAGGAACCCCTTTACAATTGACAGCAAAGAGCTGTTTACCCTGGACACCAAGGCTGTCATGGAACAGCACAGGAGCTCTACACAATTCAGGAAACAGGAACCAAGTAGTACCAAGCATTCTCTGATGAGAGACTGAAAGATTCAAGCAAATATCTGAGTGATGTAGAAGTAAAAACTCAGTTCAAGATATTCAGGTTACCATCCTCTATAGTGATGAAGAAATCTCAAGCACAACTCTCATCTCTAAAAGCTGATTGTTCCCTGTTTTCAGATCCGAACAGGAGACTTTGAAGAATTCTTCTGTCATGAAAATCAGCCTTGCCCACCATCTCAAATATGGGTCAGTTGAGACAAGGAAGAAATCAGACCTTGTGGAAATCCCTTGAAAGAGATTTAGAGCAAGTACAGACTGTTCGGGTTAAGCTGTATGATAATGCTGCATTAATCCACATGTTGTCACCTAAAGGCCAGAAAACCTTCAAGTATTATACTGACAATATTTTCTGATCATACCTAATAACCCAGCTTGAATAGATTGACAGAATTGATGTGGTATAGGATAGATACTTTGAGAACAGCTTGAAACATGGTGTGCATTAGCTTTGTGGCCAAGGCGTGGGATCTATAAAGAGACATGTCCTATCAGATACCCCTATACCAGTGAACTTAAGAATTCAGTGTATGAACACTGGACAAAAAACCATCATTAGTACATTCAACAATGGAATTGTCTCCTCAAATGATGAAAACACACATGATGGGCTATTCTCCTGTAATCAGGAAGAAGCTGACACCAGGCTGACTTTTCATGCAGATCATTGCTGGATACAAGACCCCAATAAAGAACAGTTGACGTTGATCTAGTTGTCCTTGCTGTGACTTTCTTTAAAAGATTGAATTTGGAGGAGTTATGGATAGCTTTTGGGGTTAAGAGGCAACGCACAGATACATCTCTGTCCATGATATCTGTAATAAACTTGATAGTCTAAAAAGCCTTACATTCTTTCATGGGAAAGGGAAAAATCAGCATGGGAAGCCTGGGGGTTATATTCTCCAGTTTCAGATGCATTCCTAGCACTCTCAAAATGCCAAATGATGTAAGTGAAGTTGTGCTCCATGAGATAGAAAGATTTGTTCGTTGTCATGTACAGTAAAACATGTTCCTTGAGTAGAGTGAATGGAGCTAGGAAACAGGTATTTGGCCATGGATTGCATGTCATTGAAAATATTCCACCAACTCAAGCAAAAGTTGTGCAGCACATTAAATGTGCTGTGTATTAGGCTGGATATGCATGGTGCCAAAGTCCTCCCTGACCCATCCAATTGGGGCTGGGTATATATTGACTCAACATGATGAGCACAAATCTCCCTGAAGCATCAAAGTTCTGTGACAAACTAATCCGATGTGGCTGCAAAGTCACCTGCTCAGGCCACTCTAAGTGCAAAGATGCTCAGTTACTGTGCACTCAGCTTTGCCTCTGCCAGGGAGCTTGTTGATAAGTAAGGAAATGGATCATATATGTCGTAAACATTTCAAGATGAAAAGGCATGGGATCTGTAAAGAGACACGTCCTATCAGATACCCCTATATCAGTGAACTGGGAAAACTTTCTCAGACTTGATGCAAACAAGGAAGAGCTCTTAAAGTTCCTGGCCTTAAGAATTCAGGGTATGAACACTTGACAAAAAAAACATCATTTGTACATTCAACAATGGATCATATATGTTGTAAACATGTCAAGATGAAAATACTAAGTTATGATGAAATTAAATTATGTATTTAACCAATGATTTGACCAGGAATCATTTGTCTGATCACTTGTCTTCTTCTCTTATTGGATTCAGCTTACTTTAAAATTGTTTACTTCATGATTTTTCTCTTTATAGCTTGACTATACAGTGATTCAGTTAGTAGGTAGTCCAAACAGTCAATTTTTTTTTCGAAAATGTTGCAGTAACGCTAATTTTTCCCTGTTTCTCAAGTGTTCATTCTCCATAATGTTGACTAATACAAAACTGTTATGCATGCCATAATAACGAATGTCCAATTCTGAATCTATTGGTGTCTTATTCGTCACCGTTTGACTTAAAAGCAATTTTACAGCGAATTTTCAATTTAATGTGTTTACAGTGCCTAAACTACGCTGTGACAGTTTTTTTACTGTGGTTGAAATAAAAGGTGTCTATAAATAAATGATTGCTGACACCTCCTCTTTTGATGTATGTCTTTGGAAACAATATCATCTAGTAGAAGAATAAATGTTCTTCAGTTTCATATAAAATTTAAGCAAGTACAAAATGTCTACATATTAAAAAAATGATGGCTTTTCAGTTTTATAGGGTGTTGAAAAGGCCCTTTTTTGTAAGTGTTCAATTTGCCGCGAGTCTACAAATGAATAAATAATCATAATTAGTGAACTAATAGGAGTAGAGAGATAAATGAGGTATCAAAATGTTCAGAATAACAAAATCTATAAGAGGAAACAGGCACCAGATGTATAAGATCTTCCTGTAAAAACTCATTGGAGTACCTACAGTAAGAAAGCTATAATTCTGCTTTTACTGAATTTGTGACCACTGAACCTGAAGATGTTTATAGAGATGACATATTATCATTAGAGGATCATTGGTAAAAGGTCATTGCTTCAAATGGGTCATATTTTGATGAAATATTTACCGTTTTTGTGTTTATATCATCCTTCATCTTACAATTCAAGAAACAACATCAGACCATGAGTTTTGCACACACTCCTAAATGATGCACATTGGCATAAAGACACACACGCACACCCACACACACACAAGTTTGCTTAGATAATAAACTCTAATGTTCATAACTTCCCTCCCTTGTCTCCATACACACACTATTGGGGCAGTAATTTTTATCCCTGCCATTCCCTGCCACACATTAATAAAATATTTCAATGCAAAAACTATCCCTGCCACTTCTCAATACTACTAGTTCTCAAACATAAACAGACTCCTTCTCATACGTTAATAATTTTGATGCAAAAACAATCTCTGCCAGGAATAGTTTTGCATTGAAATATTTCATTAATGTGTAGCAGGGTGTTTGTTTATGTTTGAGAACTAGTAGTATCAAGAAGTGGCAGGGATAGTGTTTGCATCGAAATATTTCATTAACGTGTGGCAGGGAGTGGCAGGGATAAAAAGTACTGCCACACACTATTGTAATATTTGATGTTAATGTAAGGTTTTGGCTTTCGTTATTCAGTCCACAGACTAAAGAATATAGCAGAAGACATAATGACACATATATACACACTTACCAGATTGGACAGCTATTTCTGCAGCAGTATGTATAGGAGGCTGACCACAAATCTCCCACAGGTTTTCAATAGAAGAACCACCATTTACGATGGCTGCTGCAAGGTTATCAACCCAATGTTCGACTTTGCACTTATACTGAATCATTAGTGGTGCAACAGAGATCTCCACAGTTTTGCAGTCTTGGGCAGCACCACATAAGACAGATTTGTTAGGAGATGAGCCCAAAAGCAAGAAAGCCATTGCTAGCCAATCATTTGTTTTTGATAACTCAACAAGAACTTTTTCCAGTAGTGATTTTGGAGGTATTGAATCTTCAGTGCTGGAAAGATACTGTTCATCCAATGGTTCTAAAAGAAAAAACACAAAGAAAAAAAAGGGATGTGAAAAAAAAGAAGAAGTAGTACGTGAAACAAATCTATTTTACTAATTTTAGAACATTTTCTGCTCTATAGAATTTGGCTCCAAGAATATATCTGGAATTTTATGGTCAAGAAGTGTTTTTTTAAAAATGCCAATGCTATAATTACAACCAAAAAATATATTTCCTATAACTAGCTGAAAACACACAGGATTTTCAGCTAGATGCCTACTTTATACGATCAAGCAAAAAGATAAAGATTTGGTTTAGCTAACCGGATCAACACAAAGTAAGGGTCTAGTTTAGCATTATACTTACATTGTAAATTGAACCTGTCGCTAAAACCATGCTCTGTGGTCCCATTAGTAATTGTGATGTCCTGCCAGGCTGCGCAAGGGAGCAAATACCACGAGTTACCTCCCTTGCCACAAACCCATAAAACGGAAGTGAGTCCCCGGTCATGCGCCAGGCAAACCAGGGAAAATAAAGAAGATCGCTCAAAGTGAGACGACGAACAGTTCTCTCGCTGACGGTGATCAGTAAACATCACATTTGTCTTTGTCCTTTGTTCCTTTGCTTCATCTTTCCCTTTCAGTGAGACTCCCACGAGCTGGGAGACACTACAGTAATCACAGACAATTTGGTTGCCATAGCTCAAGCCATTCTCGAGTTATGCAACGGAGCAATGTTTGGTGAATTAAAGCAAGATTTTAAACTACTTAGGTGGAAAATGGTACCAAATTTGGTCTTGCACACCAACAAAAATTGGACAAAATCTAATGTACTCTACAACATTAAGGATTTTTAATTTACCGTTGGTCTTCCAAGGGAAATTATGAATCACTGCCACTCATATATGCTGCTTTTTACCATGTAAATTAAGCAGTGGTGGTGGTACAGTTACCTTGGTGGAAATATTACCAACAATGGTTTGAATCATAAAGTTATGATTTGTAAAAAAAGAAACACGTATGGATAGTCACTCAATAGAAACCGTCATGTGACCAACACCTTTTGGCAGCAAAGGGGGTGATCAATTAAAAAATTGCAATGGGGGTGATCAATTAAAAAATTGGAAAAAGGTGTGATTATTGAGTAAGTTACTTTTCTTAACTTTTTGGGGCTGTGATCACAAAAAGTCCAAATTTTCAAAAACATGTGTGAATGCTGCTGGACACAAACTAAGGAATCAATTTGGCATGAACTTCGATTGTAAATTGAACCCCCAACTAAAAACCTTTTTAAAGGGGGAATTTTCAAAAAACAAACATTTTCCCTACTCATTGAGGGGAGAGTGTGAACAAAATTTCAAGTTTCTACTATGAACTGTTAGGGCTGGCAAAGTCCGGATAAATACATAGATACAGATAAATGTCAGAATACATGAATAACCTAAACCCAGCAATAATCCAGTGTTGTGGGTAGTGGAGATTAATATAGTTCTTACCTTTGTGATTGACCAAAAGTAAAACTATTTCTGTTAAGGAATAAATGCTGAAGTCTTCTATTTTCGAAGTGTTCTTGGGTGCCTTTTTGGAAAACATGCTATATGTCTCCCACAACATAATTAAAGCCTCAAGAGGTCCCGACGATTGTAACTTAATTTCAACAGCTTGGTGCAGTGACTGAAATAAACAGTTGGAAAAAAATAAAATACAAGAATAATTATACAAAAAAAAGGGAAAAAAACAGTAATAATATCCTGTTACAAGCATATTAGGCCCATTTTTCTATCCTGTATTCCAGGAATGTCTGTGTATAGAAGGGAAATAACTTTTTTGTCAATCGAACCACTCACTAAAAACTAAACGATATCTAAAACTAGTATGCTACAAACATGCTAAGTAAATTTATGGTGTAAACATCATTTTAGAACAACAATTATAACCGAGACGGATGTGACACGTGACTGATCATCCTAAAATTATTTTAATACGTACAAAACAATTAAATAACAATGATTTGATACACAATTTTATACAAAGTTATTTTATGATTTATTTTAATAGTTTATTTTAATACAACATTGTAGCTAGTAAATATAACTAGCAACAGACTGTTCAACCAAAACCTTCAACTCTCTATGTAATATTCTTTTTAAATAATACAGTTTTTATCTTATTTTGATTTAATTATTTTAATTTAATTTTAAAAAGTTTAGTCTTTGAAATAGTCTTAAATAAAAGGAAATTTATTTGCGATGAGCAATATGAAGTTGTTTTTACTTGATATGCACTTTAATCTTTCCATTTTTTTGTTTTCTAACCTCGTCTTGCGCTATCAAAAACAATTTTTAAGCAAGGGATTATTTTTGCCTATGTCTATGTATAGAAGGGAAATAACTTTTTTGTCAATCGAACCCCTCACTAAAAACTAAAAGATATCTAAAACTAGGGTCTCATTAGTAATCACAGACAATTTGGTGGCCATAGCTCAAGCCATTCTTGAGTTGTGCAATGACAGGCACACGGAGAGACATTTGGTGAATTATAGCAAGATTTTAAACTACTTAGGTGGAAAATGGTACCAAATTTGGTCCTGCATACCAACAATAATTGGACAAAATCTAAGTATTTTTAATTTACCCTTGGTCTTAAAATAAATATTAAACTAGCATTCCAAGGGAAATTATGAATCACTGCCACCCATATATGCTGCTTTTTACCCCGTGAATTAATCAGTGGTGGCGGTACAGTTACCTTGATGTGTTTCATTGTAGAAAATATCCTATACATCTCCCACCACATAATTAAAGCATCGAGAGGTCCCACCGATTGTAAAGTTGATTTTGTCGCTGTGGGCGGGGTCACGTATTAATGAGTGGACAATGGGCCAGATAAATGCCATAAAAATGCTTGAAATATGGAAATTATCCATTGAAATACATCAAGTTATATTTTGCTCCCAATCAATGAATAACGCCTGCAAGAAAATCATTTGTGTTCCTTAACCAAGGATGACAATTAGTAATCAAAGAACTCAATTTAGTCACAATTTCAATCAAGGTATATTTTGAATCTATTAAAAAGCCACAAAGAATCTTTACAACATAAAAAAATGATTCCCAATGTATCGCTTCCAAGTCCAGTGAAAAAGTTAATTGAAAAAGGTATTATTATCAATTGATTGGCATTGTTAGGATTTGAATTTGTGTATGATTTAAATTTAAACATGTTTTTTTAGTAATTGTTTACTTTCAATAATAATAAATTATTATCATTAAACTGTTTAACAGTATCAGGTAATTGTGTAACTTGTCCAGAAATGTCCGTAAAATCCTCAATATTTACGTTCTGCAAGCAATCATCCACGGATCGCAAATGATATGACATTACAATCAGAAGGTATCTTTTTGGATGAATTTAGTTAAAGCTAAACACTCATAATTTAGTGTTAGAAAAGATTTCTTCTCAGCAAGAGTAGCAAACGCATTGAACAGCATAAGTGAAAAGACAGCCACATCTGAGAATATCAATATTTCTTTAAATAATCTTTATTCTGATATCGAACATACCAAATTTAACTACAGTTTTTCTTATTAGTTTAATCCCAGCCTAACTACACTGAAGCTGGCTTAATGATGCAATTAACTGCTGTCAAAAAAAGCTTATTTCAGGTATATTCAAGTATATAATGCCATCTAATGATAAAAACCGAACAATCTGTTTGACCAGTTCAATATTTATTACGGTTTGCTAAATGGTCAGCAAGATGAATATACTAACCACCAGCCCCTTTGAGATAAAGTTCAGCAAATTTGGCAAAATCTTTAATCTAGGTTAGATCAAAGTCTTTTAATACAGCAACACTTTGAAACCACAGGTAAGACAGAGTAAGAACTAACATTCCATGGGTTAATATAATTGTATATGCTTCTTTTTATCTTATAAATTAAACAGTGGTGGTGGGCAGTGATCACTAAATAGTCCAAACTTTTTTTAAACAGTCAGAATGCTGCTGGTCACAAACTAAGGGTTCAATTTGGCATAAACTTGCATTGTAAATTGAACTCCCCAATGAAAACCTATTTTTTTGTTGGAAGGGGGGGGGTGTTAAAAAATAAAAAAACGTTTTACCAACACATTGAGGAGTGTGTGTGTGTGTGTGTGTGTGTGTGTGTGTGTGTGTGTGTGTGTGTGTGTGTGCAACATTTCAAATTTCTACTATGAACGGTTAGGGCTGGGCGAAGTCTGGATACATAGATACATATAAGTGTCAGAACACATGAATAACCTAAACCCAGCAACAGTATTTAAACCAGTGTTGTGGGTAGCAGTGATTAAAAATTGATGGTGTAACTTTATGTAAAAGATTACCTCCAAGGTGGGACCAGATTGACTCACATCTGGACATCTTTTTAATAAGTGGTTCAGCTTTGCTCTTTCTAATTGCATCTGCATTTTGTACTGGTCAGGCAGGTTGAAATTAGTGTCAACTCTAACTCCTTCAGTGCGGCAATGTAATTCCCATCCTGTTTATATTTTTGGACTTTTTCAAAACTTAAATGAAATAAAGCCACGGCAACAATGGGATCCTTGTGAGCAACACATACTGAAGAAGAGAAGGAAAATATACAGGTCTGTTTAGTCACTCAATAGAAACCGTCACATGACCAACGTCTTTTGGCAACATGTCATGTTGGGGGTGATCAATTAAACAAATTGGAAAAAGGGGTGATCAATAAATAAGTTACTTCCCTGTTGGGCAGTGATCATTAAGAAAGTGAATTTTCAAAAAACAGCATGAATGTTGTCTGTCAGACACAAACTAAAGGATCAATTTAACAAAAACTTACTTTGCAAATTAAATGCCACCCCCTCCACTAAAAACCTATTTTGAGTGGTAATTTAAAAAAAACAAAAATATATGTTTTTCTAGACATAAGAAGGAGAAGTGGCTTAAATTTTCAACTCTCTAACTCCATTAGAGCAGCCTGTACACATGATGCATACATACATAGCAAGCCAGACCCTCTCTTTCCTTACAGATATTACTCCTGAAGAAAGCTGTAAAATGTATTAGCCAAAACGTTGTAGAAACAACAAAATTAACGAGAAGAATGATTTCAATGGTCTAAAGAAGTCTTTGCATGTTAATTCTCTTCTTTGTTTAACGGTACATCGACCCTTGGTGGGTCATTTAGTGCCAGATTCAGTGGGGAAAGGGGTAGGGGGAACCCATGTCCCCATGACTAGAGACTTGAGGTGGGAGAATCCCAAATCCCTGTCACTGAGACAAATGCCACAAGGACCGGGATAATGGCGGGGGGAGATCCCAAAAGCTTCTCAGGACGAATCCTGAGCATGCTAACGGTGATCGCCTCCCGACCAGCTGGCCAAGATATCCTGTGCAACTTCTCCCAGGACGATAACAGAGCATGCCACAAGAACCCCCAAAGGGCCGTGGTTCTCTGAACTTCGAGGCCATGGTGGTTTCAAAGCACAGATACTCCACTTTGATCCTAGCCACAGCCAAGATATCCTGCGCAACTTCTCCCAGGATGATACCCGAGCATGCCACAAGGACCCCCAAAGGGCCACAATTCTCTGAACTTCAAGGCCATGGCGGTTTCGAAGAACAGATACTACACTTTGATATTAGCCAAAAGGCTGCAAAGCAATCTTGAATGTTAATGACTTCTCAAAATTATAGACAAGACATTATGAATTTGACAAATTTGCCTGTTGCAAAGTGGTGTATATGATAATTATAAAAACATTTATTAGTTGGGAACCTATATTTGCTCGGCATCGCTGTGAGCGACTGCCTAATGGCCTAAATCATGAAAGTTAATAAAGAAACGAGCACAGTGAGAGATTGAACCCGCATTCACCTTGGAAGTAACCTTATACGCAGGTTCTGCTCTACCCATTGAGCTAACCACGAACTCTCATGGAAGGCAGGGGTTTGAATTTGTACATTTTGCTCATCTCTCTAACTAATAAATGCCTTTATAATTATTATATTCCGTCATATTTCATACTGTTGACATAGGGAACCACATTATATTCATGCCTAAATATGAACATGAGAGTAGAGAGACCAGCAAAGTGTATGATTCAAAACCCCTGCCTTCCATGAGAGTTTGTCGTTAGCTCAATGGGTAGAGCAGAACCTGCGTATAAGGTTGCTTCCAAGGTGGACGCATGTTCAATCCCCGCACGGCGCTCATTTATTTATTTATTTAGCAGTCGCTCTCACCGATGCGAAGTAAATATAGGTTCCCAACTAATAAATGTCTTTATAATTAAGTGACAGTGAGAAGAAATGACCAGATATAGGAAGTAACGTAGACAAATTTAAGCGTGAACAGAGGAAGTGTGTGAACAACAACGGAACAATTATGAACGGAACAGGCCGTTGTATATATATATCCATGCTGATAGATTGCTATTGGAGAGGAGATCACATGAAATTAGATTAAAGATCAGTTTCAGATTTTATTAGAGAAGATCAGTTTCAGATCTTATCAGTGATCAGTTCTGAAGTAAAGGAAGTAAATTATTGCAGCTTCTAGTTCTGGACTGTGTTAAGCAATATTAACAATTATACAATTCAAACAACTACGGCATACAACTTCTATTGCTTTACCTCAGAGTAAAGATACATCCTATGGCGGGATACCTCAGGTGCCGCTGGAGACAAGCTTACAAACTCACACAAATGTACAACTCATAGGATACTCCATTGTATGAGAGAGTGGGAGGGAGACCATCATGACAATTTACTGAGTCACAACTTGTTTGGTCTAATATTCTCATCCTTGGTGGTTTTATCACTGCATTGCTGCCAATGCATTCTTTGGGCTTCTTCAGGTATGTATAATTCATCTATAAAAAGTGGTGTAATGGTTACCAGCACATTAAATGTAATTGTCGAACCGAGTTTAAGTTATGGCCGAGGCTGCTCACATTTACTTCATACTAATGCCCTTGGGGAAGGCATGAATCCACTTCTACCCCCAGTTATGGGTAAATAGAGGGGCATCTGGAGCCCTTTAGCCCCATAAGACAATACAAATAATTGAAGGTTACTGTGACATTACATGCATAGTATTTTGTGGATACATGCATTATAGACAGAAATAAACCTCTTGTACCAACAGATGTCACCAACATTTAAGACAGCAGGTGTACTGTGAGGTGTACTGTGAGGAAGGTCAATTTGAGTGCAATTTAATTTTGTATCAGTGTGACACTGGGGAGTGGTCAACCTGTAGCAAAGTGAAGGGCATATACTACACTTTGATCTTAGCCAAAAGGCTGAGTTCCTTCCTCCCCAACATTTAAGACAGCAGGTGTACTGTGAGGAAGGCCAATTTGAGTGCGTTAATTTTGTATCAGTGTGACACTGGGGAGCAGTCAACCAAGTGAGTGTGTCATAAACTGGAATAGACATAACAATATTGGCTGCACATCTGAAAAACGGAAATACGAAAACATTTCCCGGACAAGACAGGTCAAAGGTCATCTATTGTACACCACCTGGAAGCCATGCAAATGGTGAGAACCGATCAAGAACGAAAGGTATTTTGCTATTAATATATCCACTAATTCAAATGCAATCAGTTGCGATGTAGCATCTGGGAATGAACACATAAAGGCAGACGGTAACAACAACGAGGAAGAAACAGACTGCCGAAGAACACAATTTTCAAATGTTATGTGATCTCCATCTGTCGATTCAACCTGGAAAAGGCTTTGATTATAAGTAGTGATGTACCGGAATATCAATCTGGTCGGATATCCGGTGCCGGATTCACAAAAAATGATCACTGCCACCATGTGAATCCGGCACCGGATATCCGACCAGATTGATATTCCGGTACATCACTAATTGTAAGTAGACTACAAAACACCTTTTTTGATCAGAAAAGATATTTTTACAAAAAGACATTTGACACTAATTAAGTGAACACTTTACACACACACACACATACACACATATTACACACACACACACACACATATTACACACACACACATACATACATACATACACACACACTCATGTTAAACCTCTTTCAAAAGAAATAAGAACTTTTTATCTTCTATTTTTGAACTCTTCAATATTTACTCTGTATTTCATATTTACTTGCATTGTTTTATATTCGTTATTTTCCGTTTCACATGATTACGACTACGGTTATGATCGATTGCGATTTTAATGACGATGACTGAATAAGAATTGTATGTGAAGGAAATAAAAACACAATTTTGAGAACTTATTTTATGGTTGTTCATCATTTCACTTTAGTCAAGTCAATTGTTTAGCTGTCTGACGGCAAATAATCCAAACTATCACGTTCGGGTGTCAGAACAGTTACTCTGATAGAAAAGGAGTGGAGCTCCTACGGCAGACGGGTGGTAAAACTAGCTCCTTTCTGGCAACTCCAGCAGCCAAAAAGGCAGCTAGTTTTGACGTCTCATCGTACCACTGGAAAAGAGTGTGTGATTGTCCCTGTGCAACAATCCTCCCCCTTTAAGAACATTCACACGAATGTTTCTATACAAATCTCTGCACGACCACAGGCATCATCAGAACGATGGTCAATCTACAACAATTCATTTATAGTAGGAATTAGGCCGGGGGCCAGCAGGGCTTAGACCCCCCCTCCCACTCACACACACACCAAAATGTTCCTTAAGATGTCCTCTTTCACTACCTTCCTGAAGAATTATACACTTGAAGAAAGCCAAAGAACACATCTGCTGAAACAGAGTGATAAAAACAACACGGATGAAGATCTTAGTCTGCACAGAATTTCAGACAGTGAAGAAGGCTGAAGAATGCATTGGTTAAAATAAAAATAACAAGGATAAGGATACAATTCCAAGCAACTCAGAAGTTCTGACAAGTTGTCAACTTACCCGTTTGCATTTTCCTCAGTTTACTGGAAAAGATTAAACAAAATAAGAAATACAGAAATATTTGAGAGATGATCATGTTACAATCAGTCAAAGATGGGTTTACATTAATTATGATGACATTTTGTTTTATACACATA
>VCCN01001345.1:2074901-2088359 GCA_006491835.1 Architeuthis dux
TCACATGACTGTTTATGACCTGTTTATTTTATTATTAATTTATTTATTTCACACGTTTGCATGTTTAGACCAGCTGGGATCAAGTGACAGCAAGTCCCCAGTACCTTCTTTAGTCCTTCAGTTTTTAAGTTGGTCTGGCTGGCCAATTGGCTATGTATGTATGTATCACGTGTAAAGACTGCACCAAAGGAGCTAGAGGGATGAAAATTTAAACATTTACTCCATATTATGTCTAGAAAAAGATTTTGTTTTTTGAACCCCAACCCTCAAATAGTGTGGAAGGTTCAGTTTGCAATATAATTTTATGCTAGATTGGTACCTTAGCTTGTTATTTTAAAATTTGGACTTTTTTAGTGATCACCGCCCAACAAAAGGCGAGACAAGTAACTTATTCATTGATCACCCCATTTTCCAATTTTTTAATTGATCACCCCAACAGAGCATGCTGCCAAAAGACATTAGTCATGTGACAGTTTCTATTGAGTGACTAACCATACCTGTCTATTGATTTATTTAATATATTTGCATGTTTAGACCAGCTGGTGTTCATTGCTTGGAATCAAGTGACTGCTCCTTCTATAGTCTTACCAACCCCCACACTGCCAGGGTCTATTAATTAATCACTGCTACCCACAACACATGTTTATTGCTGGGTTTAGGTTATTCATATATTCTGACATTTGCAATGTACACTAGGATAAGGGCTATCCGATATAATGACGATGGGAAAAGACAATGTGGAGACTCAGAAATAATTTGAAAAAATTATTTATTACCTAACATGTTTCAGCTGAGAAATTCAGCCTTTTTCAAAACAGTGAATCCTACTTCATCCGAGGATCTGTATTTGAATTCAAATGTCTGGAGAAAATGGTAAATCCTACTTTGTCCGAGGATCTGTATTTGAATTCAAATGTCGGGAGAAAACGGTGAATCCTACTTCGTCTGAGGATCTGTATTTGAATTCTGTATTCAAATACAGATCCTCGGACGAAGTAGGACTCACCGTTTTCTCCAGACACCTTTGAAAAAGGCTGAATTTCTCAGCTGAAACATGTTAGGTAATAAATCATTTTTGCAAATTATTTTTTTGAGTCTCCACATTGTCTTTTTCTATCATCATATGTATCTATGTATCTATCTATGTATTCAGATTTTACCCGGCCCTAACCGTTCATAGTAGAAACTTGAAATTTTACACACATACTTTTTTTCACTCCCTAAATAGGTTTTTAGAGGGGGGTTCAATATCTAATCTAAGTTTATGCTAAACTGGTCACTAGTTTGTGCACGCTTGTTTTTTGAAAATTCAGATCTTTTTTAGTCATCACAGCCCAACAAAAGGCCAGAGAAGTAACTTCTTCATTGATCACTCCTTTTTCCAACTTTTTAATTAATCACCCCCAACACAGCATATATGGGTGGTGGTGATTCATAATTTCCCTTGGAATGCTAGTTCTTTCATTTTGTTTATTGATTATTGTTGTTGTATTACTGTCCTATTAACAGGAGTTAACAAACAAAAGGCGGAATTGTTCTGTTGATTGTTTTTGCTTATTTATTGATCAAAACTGAATTGAGGTCACTCCCAACATGGCTACAGACCAGTTACAATTTTGTTTTGTTATTATAACATAAAATTGCACTAAGGATTTATTTTTCTAATAAAATTTAAATAACCCTAAATATCTATCAAAACAGGTCTGGTTAGTCTAATAAGATTTGTTAGATCACTAAAAATGTCTGAATTTAAAAAACAAAACAAGCGTGAACGCAGCTGGGCACAAACTAGGGACCAATTTAGCATAAACTTACATTGTAAATTGAACCCCCACCACTAAAAACCTATTTTGGGAGAAAACAAACATTTTCCCTACTGATTGAGGAGAGGATGTGTACAAAATTTCAAGTTTCTACTATGAACAGTTAGGGCTACATAGATAGATAGAATTGAACCCCCTCTCTAAAAAAAACTATTTAGGGGTGGAGGGGATTAAAAAAAATAGAAAACATTTTCTCTACTCATTGAGGGGAGTGTGTGTGCAAAATTTCAAGTTTCTACTATGAAGGATTAGGGCTGGGAAAAGTCCGGCTACATAGATAGATAGATACATACATAGATACATAGATACATATAAATGTGTACCTTTGGTAGTGTTGATTAATATGTGTTATTTAATTATTTTAAATTTTAGACATAAAATGAAAAGAAAACGAAGCAAAATGAAAAAGTATGAAGCAACTACAACAGCCTCTTTCATCGAGGCTTTATTCTTGCAAAGTTATCTATTACTTTATCATAATCCACCTCAGAACCCAACTGCCTTTCAATGGAGAGCAAAGCTAACCCAGACAATCTATCCTCACCCATTGTAGAACGAAAATATGACTTTATATGCTTGAGCCGGCTAGAGGATCATTCTGCAACAGCGCTGGTTATTGGTAGGGTCAGAAAATCAACAGGTCAAGATAAATGAAACACATGTCATTGGTGATCATGAATTTAAGTACATTGTTGATGGTTAGTTTCTCTACACTTGAATTTGCCATACTGCTAGTGCCCATTATCTCTTTGTACTAGTCTTTGAATGAAAGAAACTGTTGTAGAATTTCAGTTGGACTTTGGATGACTTCTGAGTACGTGTTCGCTAAAATCTCTAATTTGTTCACATTATACGCATTCTCAAACTGCTTTGGATCAAAAGCACTAAATTTGGAAGCCACATTTTTAAAATGCTCAAATCTTTTACCTGTACAAATTTATAACAGAATCTAAGGACATTAAAAATACAGGATGAACATAGGATAGATACCCTAGCTAGTATCTGATATAATCAATAATTATAATACTTCAGAAAAACAAAGGTATTAAAAAGTACTTTGATGATGAGACTTTTGATATTTCTGTTGCTTCCTTTGAAATTTGAATGCAAAAAATACTGTTTGTGCTTTTTTGGGGTCACCAATTTGTGTTAGTGTAAGAGTTGTCACCAATGTGTAAAAGATGAAGAAAACAGTAATAAAATAACAAATTTGTTTATTGTCGCTATATAAATGTGTTATTGACGGAGGTCAGCACGACTCATATGATGCACGTGATAGTGCAGACAAGTGAGTGACTACATCTACCTTTGGGTCTAGCAGAGATGTGAGTTGTTCCCAGTAAAACTATCGGCTAATACATTTGAAACCCTAAGGCAGATGTTGCCAACCATTTTGTCCCTCTGTATCCTCTGGGCATTCTCTCAAGTTCCATGTACCCCTAAAAATAAAAAATTGATAAAATTATATTGATTTTAATAAGAGCTCCATTTAATTGTTAGTGCAAAGTTAGGGAACTATCCTTGAAATTCCTCTTCCAGCTTCATAAGATACTCAGTGAATAATTCTTTGAATATCTCAGTCTTATATTATGAGATGGTTGAGCCTGTTTTTTTGGCAACAAGCTTCATCAAACGAATCAAGCAAAGATCATGTTCAGGAGTTTTGAGATTTGATCTGTGATTTGATTTGATCCCCAACAACCCTGAAAATATTGACTCACAAAGCCCCGGTTGATGGAAAGTGCTCAAACAGCTGGTTCAGCAATCTGTTTGCGTGAGTTTCACATCTGAAACCAAAATCACTTAAATTCTTCTCAGAAAAATACACCACGTGCAAAATCATCTTGCTGGAGTTTTACCATCACATGCAACGTTTTTGGAAGAAATGCTCTGACTTGAGGCACGAATTAAAAAACAAACTGTGGCATCTATTCTTTGAAGAGTCTGGCTTAGCATATTTAGAGCATCAAAGATAAGGTAAGCAAGATTCAGAAGGAAGAAATGATCTTTCAAAGAAATCATCAACCAAAACTGTCACCAAAACTGTCAAAATAGGTTTCTTCAGTTTTCAAGTTGGTCTGGTTGCTATGTATATATGTATCACACATACATGCCACACCAATGGAGCCAGAGGGCTGAAATTTTCAACATTTATTCCTTATTATGTTTTTTTAAATCCTCCCACCCAAATAGGTTTTTAGTGGGGGGGGGGTTCAATTTACAATGTAAGTTTATGCTAAATTGGTCCCTAGTTTGTTTTTTTAAAATTTGGACTTTTTAGTGATCCACCAAAAAGGCGAGTGAAGTACCTTATCCATTGATCACCCATTTTTCCAATTCTTTAATTGATCACCCACAACACAGTATGCTGCCAAAAGACGTTGGTCACATAACAGTTTCTATTGAGTGACTAACCAGGCCTCTTTGTTAGAATGTTTAATAAATTCCAGGAATTCTCTTCAAAGTTCATATCGGGTTGTAACGAAAGGTCTGTCTGATTTTTCCAAAGACAAATAAAACAAAATAGTGGTTATTACAGATGTATTTAATGATTAATATAGTCACCATTGTTTTCAATGATCTTATCCCATCTGTCAACTAGCTTTTTGATGCCATGTATATAAAATTCTTTAGCTTTTGAGTTGAAGTAAGAGACTAACTCATTTTAGACCTCTTCTTTTGAAGTTAGTCTAAGTCCATCCAAATGGCTTTGAAAACTTCTAAACAGATGGTAATTGGAAGGAGCAAGGTCTGGGGAATATGGTGGATGAAGCATTTTTTCCCAGCCGAGTTCTTCCAGGAGATCTTTGGTCATTCGTGCAGCATGGGGTCGTGTGTTATCATGGTGAAAGATAATCCCTTTTCTGTTTGCTAAAGATGGACGTTTTTGTCCAAATCTGCTTTTAAACACCTTAGCTGTTGGCAGTAAACTTTGGCTGTGCTTGTTTGATTATTGTTTAACAGCTCGTAATAAAATTTCCATGCATATCCCACCATACACTCAGAAGAATCTTCCTTGGATGCAGGCCCAGTCTTGGCTGTTGAGCAGGCTTTCCACCACGACTAAGCCACTGACACCTTCGCTTAACATTGTGGTAAAGGATCCACTTCTCATCTCCAGTAATGACTCCAAAAAAGGTGTTTGAAGCTGACGGGTATGCAATGATGCACAATAATCGACACGTTGTTTGCGATTCTCTGCTGATGGGTCATGTGGAACCCACTTTCCAACCCTTGACACTTTCCCAAGCCTTTTCATTTGCAATGGACAGTCATATGGCTTACTTTGAAGTGCCCGCTAAGTTCCCTAACTGTAATGGTAGGGTTAGCTTCAACAGCTGCTTCCAGTGCCTCAGAATCAAGTCCTCTTGGGAAACCTTCTATTGGCTCATCCTTTAGACTCAAGTCCACTTTTCTGAAACAGGAAAACTATCTCCTACAAATTCTTTCAGACACTACACCATTACCATGTTCTTTATTTGGAGCAAACATGGGGTCGATTTGAAAGCTTTTCTTCAAATAATTTTCACAGAATCTGAAAGAAAATGCGATATATTATTCATGTAGACATCGGCAAATATCAGTTAAACATTGGACTTAATTAAATCTTGTTCAAAGTTTCCAGTCAAAAAATCGGACAGAACTTTCTTTACAACCTGATAGATACATTTTGGAACATTTCCAAGGGAAAGCCAGTGCACACTAGTAAGGAACAGAAATGCACTGTGAGCAGCACCAAAATCTTCAACTTTGAAACATAAAAGAGAGACATGGGAGGAGAGCTTGGGCAGTTTGTTGCGTATATCAGCTGTGATTTAACAAGGTTGTTATGGGTATGGTTATACTCTCAGACCCCTATGTATCCCTTGAGAAGTACAAACATACATGTACCCCAGGAGGGAAGCCCCTGCCCTAAAAGCAAAGTGGATTCCAGAAAAGGTTAGACGCAGCGAAAATTGATTGGTTGGTACAAAGGGGTGCTTAAAAGTTCTTGGCCTGACATGGTTTAGTCAATGATCTGAAACAAATTCTTTTTTAAAATGAAAAGATCCTGCAAATTGGTACCTTACAATATAAAGGAACACTCTTTCCAGCTACAGTGACTAAATAACGCTTCCACTCAAGTTTTGTTAAAAATGTGATGTTAGTCCTGACCTCAAAATCGTTATTTTCCATGGCACAAAAAGTATCCTGCAAACCCTGACGAGATAAAGACAAGTTTATTAATGAGAGAACTTGTCTGCAGCCATCCACTTATCCCTAAGACGTGTATCAACCCGTTTTGTTTTGAAAAGATTCGTCCATGTATGAACTGAAACACAAGCAGCAATACTTTTTGACTTTCTCTCGTACGTATATATATTATGTAAAAAAAACACATAATAAATATTGGTCTGCTTGAAAGACCAACTAAATATTCAATACCAAACCCATTTGGTAATGGTCTATGAGGTGTCTATTGTTATTATTTTAGTAAAGTGGGGTAAAACAACTGTAGTGTAGTAGTAGTGGTGATAATAGTGTTTTTAATTAATGAGGCAACAATATTGGGTAAAAAACGAAAACTGAGACACAAGCAGTGGTAGTAGTAGTGATATTACCAGCAGCAATTGTTTGCTTACTGCCAGCTAACAGACAGACACAGGAGCCTTGCTTTACCAGCAGCAGCCCATTTTGTGTGTTCGCAGTACGCGCTTCCTCTGTTTCTGTTTGCTTTTGCATGACAGAAAACTAACAAAGAAAGTGACAAGGATTTTTATTTTATTGTTAAGACAGAAAAGAACAGAGACTGCAATCTAGTAGTAGTAGTAGTAGTGATAAGGGTATTTAGTCTGCCTACCATTTGGTATCATTACTTGAATGAAATGGGGAAGTATAGTAACTAATGAAATGAAAGATTTATAAAACACTAAACAACAAACATTAATTAACTTATAATTACTGTACACTTTAATATAACTGTTACTGTTAAGATCTTACTGAGTTGAATATAATATAAAAAATAGAAAAACATTTTTGTGCGAATGTAGACAAGTATTCAAACCCGGTTATCTCCGGTTTTATATTGTCTACACAAATAATTTTTAGTTGATAATTTTCTACAATCTTTCTTTTATTATTAACACAAAGATTATTATGATTGGGGGTGAATTTTCCTTAACCCACAGCTATGAATTGAAGGGAGTGAACCCGAATTGTATACAGTGGTAAATTGTATACAGTGGTGAATTCTCAGGTGGTGAACTAGCCGGATACCGAGTAACACATCTTGTGTTGTAGAGTCTCTCTGCTTCTCGGGTTATGAGCGATCCTGGGCAAAACAAAAGTAAAGTGAATCAACTGAATGTCTGGGATTCAAACTCAGGTCACTCAAAATTACTCAAGTCAGTTTGCATAATTATGTACATAAGCAACTATGGAAGTTCTGCAAATATTTCTGTGACTATAATCATGAATCAGATGACTGACTGTTCCATTGATATTTATTCCATTCAAATATTGCAGATTTTACATGTAGGGGGAAAACGGGGCACAGTGGATCAGAAAAAATTAATTGTAGGTAGAAGCTAATTTTATTAATATATTTAGGTAAAAAAAAGAAAGCAAGCAACTCTGTTGGCTGTGAAATAGGTTAAGAAAGTAATATCTCTCTAAGTTAGCACTTGTTTTTTTTTTCAATTATTTCTGATCCACTGTGCCCCAGCCCTAGTACACAGTGAGTCATCCCCCGAGGAATAGTGAATCAACATAAGATTGAATGATTCAAAGAAGTCCCAGAGTGAAACCAACTACACATTTTATTAAAGTATTGTTGAATTGTATCTCATTGGCAAAGGTTAGGAAACATTTAACACAAAATCACATTCACACAGACTCAAAAGCAATTTAAGGAAAGAAAAAAGAATTATACAAAAGTAAAATTAAAATGCGCTTTTAGTTTCTTAGTAAATTTTAATTAAAAGAATTGAAGTAGGTATTCCAATGAGTTTTTACAGGAAGATCTTATACATCTGGTGCCTGTTTCCCCTTATAGGTCTTGTTATTCTGAACATTTTGATATCTCATTTGTCTCTCTACTCCTATTAGTTCACTAATTATGATTATTTATTCATTTGTGGACTCGCAGCAAATTGAACACTTACAAAAAATGGCCTTTTCAACACCCTATAAAACTGAAAAGCCATTTTAATATGTAGACATTTTGTACTTGCTTAAATTTTATATGAAACTGAAGAACATTTATTTTTCTACTAGGTGATATTGGTTCCAAAGACATACATCGAAAGAGGAGGTCTCAGCAATCATTTATTTATAGACACCTTTTATTTCGACCACAGTAAAAAAACGCCACAGCATAGTTTGGGCACTGTAAACACATTAAATTGAAAATTCGCTGTAAAATTGCTTTTAAGTCAAACGGTGACAAATAAGACACTAACAGATTCAGAATTGGACATTCTTTATTATGGCATGCATAACAGTTTTGTATTAGTCAACATTATGGAGACTGAACACTTGAGAAACAGGGAAAAATTAGCGTTACTGCAACATTTTCGCCCCCAAAACTGACTGTTTGGACTACCTAATTGAAGTGGCTCTGTCCCAGAAGTGATCCACTGTGCCCCAATTCACTGTTCCCCATGCATACCATTGAGAAAGAAAACCTTACCTCTCTCTAAAGCGCAAGCACAGTGATTGCAGTTTGGACAAGATATAATTCTAACACAATCTTAATTTCACCTCATATAGCACAATTAGAAGATTCTGAATAGTTGTGGCTCTGTAATGAAGAATACCTTTTGGCTTAAAATTTGGTCCCTTAGCTTGTACACTGTACAGCAATGCTCAAGAGGATGTGTTGACTTGAGAAAAGGAAGTAGTAGCCTTCCTGTTGTGTATTTGCATTTGTAAATAATCACAATGTTTCCCCACAATGAATACGAACAGGTACATGCTCACTTTAAAAAAGAAATCTCAAACCTGAAACAGTCCAGATACTGCCTTAACTGATAATTTAGTTACATTTCTGCTGGATGTAGAATGTAACGACAGGTGTAGATGGCCTAATGTAATATACGGTTAACAGGGCTTTGGTGAAGCTTTGGCGGGCCTAGCAAGCCGGAAGTGGATTATAATAAATTGACCAGGTAAAATAAAGGAGACTGAAAAACGGACAGATGAAATAACGCGTCCGCATTTCCATCTTCCAGCTACACCACAAGTACAAGTGGAAGATTTTTAAAAAAAGTAGAATACAACAAAAAGTCTCTTTTTAACTTTTAGCTAGATGCTATTTACCTGTGTATCCATGGGATACGATACGCGGCATAGGGCTGTTTCTTTATATACAAGTGACTTACCCAATGAAAGTCTTTTTTTAATTCTCTTATTGTTCTTCATTTTTAGTGTTTCTAACTCTTATAAGTCATTTTAACTCTCTTATTGCTTTTCTTAGTCATTTTTAGTCATCATTTTAAAGATGTCATGTTTTAGTGTTGCCAACTTTTACAATTTTAACATCAATAAGATATTTTAACATGTTTTTGTTTTACTGGTCTTAATTCTGTGGCATAAATAACTCCCTCTTTACTAACCCTTTGATTTGAAAAGTGTCCGAAGGGTCTTGCTTAGGGTGACCAAAAGTAAACAAAAAACAAAAAAAAACTGAACTCTAACATCTAGATACCCCCTGCTAGTCTTGCTTTTGGAGAAAAACAAAGGCAGTAAAAGGTTGTAAATGTAGCGAAATCATTGTCACATTGTCTAAATTTCTGAAATGAGCCATTGTCATTATTCTAAGAAATGCTCAGACTAATACTCTCATCTTGTTGGTTTTATCCCTACATTTCAATTGAGGAATGCATTTGCCGAAACGTTGTGAAAAAACCAACAAGAATGAAAATATTAGTTCGAGTATCATGTGAAATGACCACTATAGGCATGATAAGGTGCCTCGGTCTAGCAATTTTGGAAGAATCTGTGACCGTCTAAAATTTTGGATGCAATGAAACGAAAGCAAATGGAATAACAGGAAATCAGAATTAAAACTTAAGAAAGAACAAACTTTATATTTACAGGCATATCAGGTTGTTCAACAAGTCGGCCACCAGAGTCTTGTCATGAAGCAGGGACAGCAAAATGCAGGAATATATATACTTTGGCAGGCGACTTAAATTCGCTGCATCTACTGAATCGAAAACATGAGCTTCTTAAATAAAGAATCCACTTTGTACTTCTGTTGAAGGAAGTGTTTGTTTTTAGTCATAAAAACATTTCCAATTTTTAACATGTCACAAACATTTTAGAAAATCATTGTGTATGATATGGTCAGACTATTTCCCTCGTCTATATGTTCCTTTGTTCACAATGTTTTGGCAGTGTACCCTCCGCCCTTCGTTGGGTGTACCTGGTTCTAAAATGTGGAATCACTGTTTAGAGCCCATGCTCAATTGGACTGTACACGTCACATCTGTTTTTTGTATATCCTGTATAAGAACTGGTTTTTTCCCCCCAAGACGTCTTTTTTTATGTCAATGCTCGGTCAGCTGATGTCAATGTTTTAGGCGTCATATCCTCCAGTTGTTCTCCCTGTCTATGATTTCTACTTCATCCCATAAGGGCCTGTGTCCAATCCACTCCCTCCACATATTGTCTGCCATGCCCAATTTGTATGTGTCACCGCTTGTTACGGCTTTCCTGTGTTCTTCAATTCTTATTTTAACAGGCCCGCATGTTTCACCTTTATAATGTCTACCACAGCTGCAAGGAATTGAATATACACAATACATGATCATGTTTTTCTCGGTTGGTGGTTTAATTTTGAGCATAGGGTGGTCCCACTTTGGAACACTGTCCAGATTTTATACTGATGGCATAATCTTTTTAACTTCTCGGATACACCTCTGATGTACAGGAGAACGGATGTGGTGTTGGGTTTTGGTTTTGTTGTCCAGTCCAGTTATCAGTGTTTGTTAGATGTTGTTATAAGATTGGCAGGGTAATTGTTTCTAAGGAGAATGTTTTCTAAGCTGAACATCTCCTGTCTGTATGTATCCAGGTTGCTGCAAGTTTGTTTTGCTGCGTGTTGTAGGCATCTGATTATTCCTTTTTGTATTGTTTGGGTGGTTAGTCATAGCTCATGTACCGCCCCGGGAAGGTGAACTGAATGGATTGTCTCAGCGAGTTCATGTGGTGTAGTAGCACTTTCACATCCTCCTGGTGAGGCCAGAGTATAAAGGTATCATCAACATATCTCAGTCAGGTAGATGGTTTCAGTGTTGTTGTTTGTAGAGCCATTTCCTTGAAATACTCCATGTACACGTCTGGGAACCCCTCATCAAAAAAGACATCTCTGGAAAAAAAACCTAAACAGGTCTTCCAATATAGCTCGGAATTGACACTGAACACACAACCCCAACATACAGGATATACAAAAAAACAGATCTGACGTGTCCAGTCCAATCGCTCTAAACAGTGATTCCACATTTTAAAACCAGGAACACCCGCCGGCCTTCGGCCGAAACCTTGTGAACAAATGAACATATAGACCATAGAGTGAAGGATATTATACAACTAATTAAGCAGCAAAAATGGAGATGAGCTGGCCACATAGCAAGCAGAGATGACAATAGATGGGGGAAAAGACTAACCGATTGATGCCCATCACAATGATTAATACTAACTAAATTCAAACAAGAATTTTAGAAAATGTTGTAAAATCTTTTTTTTCCCATTTTTTTACGCTTCGACCTGTTGTATCATATCATCGGTAGGATGGTTTCTTGAAATATGCTATAGAGGTTTGTATAATCATGTTTTTCTCAGTCCTTGTAAAATACGAGGATTCACGGAAAGCAACAAGAAGCGAAGGGAATGTAACTTTAAAAAGCTTTTATACAAAGGTTTGTGGTGATTGATTAAATAATTTAGGGTTAGAGGTAAGGATTAGGGATTATTCATTGATTAGAGTAATTTTTACTGGTAATATATAATATCTTTGCTTCGCTTCTAGTTGCTTCCCTTTGCTTCTTGTATTTTACCACAACCCTGTTTTTCTTTTCTGTGTTTCATTCATTCAAATATTTCTTTTTTTTACAGGCCAGCTTATGAATGAGACTTCCTTCGAGCAACAGGTTCAGCACAAACTCCTTTTCATAAAGAGCCACATTCCCTGCCACACCCGATTGATTCTTGTGGGTCATTCCATCGGTTGTTATATTGCCTTACGCTTGCTACCTCATCTGGGTGAACAGAGTTACCACAACTTCTTTCTCTTCCCCACAATCGAACGTTTGTCCTCGTCATTCGCCGGTAAAATCATCTGTACTTTCTCGCCCCTTTTCTCCCTCTTTCGATGGCTTCTATTTACGCTTGTGTTCCTTCTGTCTTTCCTCTCCACGCGAATCCAGTCTGGCATCATTCGGACTTATTTCGGTCGGTCTGTGGTAGATGAATGCATCCTCAGGGCCACCATGAGTATCTTCGATACGTCCTGTGTAGACTCTTCCTTCACGCTAGGCCAGGAAGAACTTGCAGTTGTCAAGGAACTGGACAAGGACCTAGTGGAAAAACACATTGACCGTATCAGTTTTTATTACGGGTGGAATGATCATTGGTGCCCGATTGAGTTTGGTTTCAACATGAAAAGGCTTTTCCCCTCTGCTGACATCCAGTTCTGCGAGAACAAAATTGAACATGCATTTGTGTTACATTTCAGTTCTAAAATGGCGACGATACTGAATGAATGGTTTCAAAAAATCCAGAATGCCAGAACTGAACGAAGAACCGTGCAAGACGACCAGAACAACACAAACACCTCTGAGACAATCATCAATAAAACCCTAAATGAAGAAGATGAAAGTGGCAATGGGTTTGGAGTCGAGACAAAATATCCTAAAGCAAATAACTCTGATTCTTCATAAATTTACCTATATATATATATATATATATAAGCCATAATAATAAGATTCAGGGAGCAGAGGAAACCACTTATAATAAATTTATTTGTGTTTCAGTATATCTTACGGCATTGATTCTCAAACTTTATTGTATGACGGCACACTAAGAAATATATCTGACTTATGCGGCACCCACCAACTCTTACTCCATTAAAATATGAATACATGTTTTACTGTTTGATCACCATCCTACTTCCACATAGCAGTAAACTTTGAAGGAATGTGCTGTAAAAATGAATGTATGAAAATATTTCAGTAGTCAATGAATGAAACTTTTATATCAACATACTGATATACGTACTCATTGCCCTTTCCCCAAAAATGTTGAATCTCACAAAATCTGGAGAAAAAACCTCTAGATTGGCAACTCAGTGGTGGAAGCGGGACAGACATAATACGCGTACTGGACACATTCAAAGCTCGAAATACATGTTCGCGTATTTGGAAAGAATTACGTGGAACACAGTTTGAGAACTTAGGGCACCATTAGCAGCAATACGTTTTTTCTTTCTGTGAAGCGGCAGTATTATCCAACCACAAGATTTTTAACTTGATGATCGAAAAAGGTATTGCTTCAGTTCTCATTTGTTTGATTGAAGTCAGTCAAACTTAAAATTATAATCAAACATTTTGATAAGCTTTACTACTGACTGACTGCATCTTGACCGACTGCATCT
>VCCN01001345.1:2128852-2139789 GCA_006491835.1 Architeuthis dux
GTTACGGTAGGAAAACAAAGTCAACTCCAGACTTGGACTGAAATTTGACAACACCTAAGAAGATGAGGACAGTCTCAAAACTTCAGTCTGGAAATTTCAAACAAAAATGGTTGAAAAGAATCACCTTTTTCTGATGGAACTCCTTCTTCTTCAGATACAGTCGAACTTGTTTCAACACTGACATCATCCACTTCTTTTATTTCAACTTCTTCGACTTCTTGTTCTTTATCGTCTGTTTCTCCTCCCATATCCTCATCTTTTTTCACCTCTTTCTGCTCCTCTTCATCCTCAAAATCTTCTTGATAATCGGAAATATCTAAAGAGAGAGAGAGGAACAGAATACAATCTCTAATACTATGCGAAAGTCACTATTTTTGTTTGTTATGTTGAGCATCACAACCAAACTAAAAGTCCCAGAGGTCTGATTTTTTGCATAGATATTGAGTTATATAAAACATAGGTTATTTTGTTTTTTTAAATTCCACCACAATTGAGTTTTTAGGGGGGTCAAAATAGGGTGGGGAGATTTTGTCCCTTTTATGGGTATAAATCATGAGGGTGAGATACTTTTTTCACGTTTAGAAGGTCAAAAATGGGTGGACTTTTCCCTTATATGGATCAAAATCTATGGGGGATCTTTTCTCTTTCTAGGGGTCAAAATTGAGGGGGAATTTTTCCCCTTGAAGGGGAGTCTTTGTTCCAGGGTGGGGGGTTCACGTTTGTTACATCATGTCAAAATCGGGGAAACTTTTTCCTTATAAGGATCTAAACCGAGGGGGAAATTTTTCCTTTGTTTTTCCTTTTTATGAAATCTGTATGTTGGAATTTGGTACGCGATACAGCAGAAGGTTTTGTAAAGTCATACATACAATAAAAACAATTAAGAAAACCAAACCGCATCGATACAAATGCTTGTATTAAGCTGTACCACATGAAATGTCAAATTTTAACATTGTATTGAGTCATAGTTTGAAAAGTCCTCTTTCGGGACCACCATCACCTCGCTCGTCACATTCTCCTTAATCTCGTCCATGGTCTAAAATCTGCTCCTTTTCTAGACAGACCTGGGTGATGCAATGTTTTGCTAAAAAAACCTTCACGAGATGTGAAGATCGGGCAGGCTCGGTCATTGAGAATATGTTGGTCACACAGTACGCAAGCTCACTCAATGGCATTGACTGTCGACTGAGTAACCCCACGAGAGAGTTTTTGTTCATGCATGCACAATAAGGTCTCCTCTGATTGGTTGCCAAGTTACAGGAAGGCTGTATAACCGTTTCTCGAGATATTCAAAATGGCAGCATACTTTCCAGACATTCCTCGTATTCAAGAATGAAAAACACAAAATCACTGATGACAAAGACGAGAATTGAACTTACCATCGTCTTCCTCACTGTTACTCTCTTCCACATTGATCACTGTGCCGCTAACAGTGAACTGTATCGGTTCGTATTCGGCTTCTTTATGTTCTGTGAAGAATATATTTACACATTATTTATTTTTAGATATTTCTGAACATTGGAAAAAACTAATTAATCAATAATACATATAATAGTCTTATTCTATCAGTAATGTTAGCTTTAACTCCTTACCATCTACCTTACTGACAATCTGATGTTTCACAATAATCCATAGGGGCACTACATGAATAACTTATATAAAAACAAAACCTGCTTGGAATTTACATTTAATAACAATTCTCTCATGGAAAAATATTTTTCAAGAGAAATTCAAAAATATATTTATTACCAATTACTTTTTTCATAATAAAAGAAAAATGTAATAGTTTATACAAAATCATCTTTTAACAAAATATTCATTTTGCTCTTAACTCGTAATTTTGTTTGTTTAGAGTAACTTTCAACCAACTTGACTAAGATAGTTCAAGATCAGAGTGACAAATGTTCTTTGGAACTCATTTTAAAACTTAATTTAAAAGCTTCAGTTTTTTTTTTCACAGAATGGATGTTATATTTTTTTGTTTACAAAGTGAATGAACAATGAACATAGATCGAAATAACTTTTTTAAAAGGTTTTTAAATTTTAAAAAAACTCTAAAAATAATTTGACTACCATTCTCACATAATATAAAAACGACTATATAGCACTTGATAACAAAAGTCCAAGTTTACTCACTATTTACTATAATGTAAAAATAGGATGTAAATCCTGTAATGTTCTTGTTGTGCCTCTGTTCGCTATTAAATACAGAAGAAGCCGTTTATTATAATCACTAATAATGTTATCAAATGATTTTCAATGCACAACATACAGACTGCATGCTGAAACTTGCAGAAACAAATTTTAGATTACAAATTGCAAGATGTGTCGGCTAAATTATTAAATTCAACTTTTAAGCACTAATGTTACTATGGTAATTTTCATTCATTCATAACAAACCTTCACAGATTGTTTAAATAGAATTATTAGATAATTATTTTGTTATCTAACGCAATCTGTATGTTGGCTATTACAAATTCTTCTGTGAGGAGAAGCAATTTGCACCCATTGTTAAGCTTAGTAAATATCTACCATTTAAAGATTGCGTCTTCTGAGGATTACCAAGCTATTCTCCCAGACCATTGCTAGTGTAGTAAGTTCAATCCTCACTGGGCACTGCATTTTTGTGGCCTTGTGCCATACTACTTTACAGAGGAAGCCCTTTATTATAATCTCTAATAATGTTATCAAATGGTTATTGCCATTAAAATCAATTGATGCCAAACATTTTATTTAAAATGGATTGAAAATTCATTAAAAAAAGTTTTTTAATTAATTTTAATTTTTGTAATGTAAAGTTGTTTATAGCAATGGATTTATTAGCCTAACAACTAGAATGTAAATATATAGTATTCCAAGGGAAATTATGAATCACTGCCACCCATATATGCTGTGTTGGGGGGGGGGGGATCAATTAAAAAGTTGGAAAAAGGGATGATCAATGAATAAGTTACTTCTCTCGTCTTTTGTTGGGCACTAAAAATCTTGTTAGGGGGCGGAATTTTAAGAAAAACAAAAAACGTTTTTTTCTAGATATAATAAAATGTAAATGTTGAAATTTTCAGCCTTCTAGCTCCATTGGTGCGGCCTGTATGCATGATACATACATAGCCAGCCATGCAGACCAACTTGAAAACTGAAAGAAAACTAGGTTGACAGTTTTGATGACAGTTCTGCTTGACGAGAATTTTGTGACCCACCTGGTTGGATTGACTCGCTCTTGTTTTCTGTCTTGTTTTCGTTGTTTTCTCTTTCGCTCTCTTCCTTGATTTCTTGGATTGAAACAGTCCGTTCGGTCGGACAAGGAGTCACAGTTGATTCGACTTTCGTCTGACCATCTCCAGATGCTTTGCAGCTGCTGTCACTTTTCAGTTTCTTTTTCTTTTTCTCTTCAGTCATTTTACGATTCAGTTGACACCTTCGATGGAAGACAAGGAGAAGGAGATTTTCAAAAACAAATCGGAAATACTTCTATAAATAATTCATTTATTACAACGATATTAATCACTGCTACCCACCACAGACCGGTTTAAACACTGTTGCTGGATTTAGGTTATTCATGTGTTCTGGCATTTATATATATATCTATCTATATATCTATGTATCCGGACTTCACCCATCGATGAGTGGGGAAAATGTTTTTTTTTGTTTTTTGAGGTTTTTAGTCCTCCTTGAACCATCATCACTATTTTGGTGGTAGAGCAGCACCTGCATTTAAGGTTGCTTCCAAGTTGGATGCGGGTTCAATCACTGCACGGCACTCATTTCTTTATTTACTTACACGATTTAGGCCACTCGTTTAGCAATCGTTCACATTGGCACCGGGCAAATATAGGTTCTCAACTAATAAATGTCTTTATAATTATCATATTCATTTTTGTTGTTTAATTATTTATATAATATTCTTCATCCTGGTCTACCCTCGGATCCATGTTGATCTTTTTCTATCTCTGAGAGTTATCCCTAGCATTGCTCTTTCCATGACTCTCTGTGCGATTCTCAGTTGGTTTTCAGTTTGTTTTGTCAGTTTCCATGTTTTGCATCTGTAAATCATAGCTGGTACTATGCATTCATTGTATACTTTACATTACATCAATATAGTTTTATTCAATAATAGATTTATATACATATAAGCATAAGTGAATGGATTCATTATAGAATAGAGTTACGCAATGATGCACATAAGCAGAGTACGTCACCCCAACTAATAGCACATTATATATAATTTCCTAAAAACGTTAATTTTCAATTTTTAATTTTCAGTTTAAAAAATGCAATCGTATTGCCTAAAACAAAAAATCTTTTGTAACTGTCCCATTTGAAAAAATGAAATCTTACCAAGCTCCAGAAGATTATTAATTTTGTGTTGAACACTATCGGATTAGCTGACCTAGGTAAACGTATTCCTGAACCCCCTTCTAAAGCCTCACCCTCTATTCTTTATGGTATGTATGATTAGTGTGTCTAGAGGGCAGATGTTATTTACCTGGCACATGGAGATGCTCCTTGCACATTGACCAGGGAGAAAAGACCCTGAGGTCCTCCCAGTCGTGTTCCCTTGCGGTGTCGATATTCACAGCATGCACTCACCCGTAAGTAGAGAATTCCGGACAAGTAAATGCTTAAACTGAACGGAAAATTCAAATGACGGTGTGAGACGAACGAGAATTCCTCTGCAAAAATTACAAATGGACATCGTGAGACATATACAAAGCAATCATATGTAAAAAAGACAAAAAGATGTTCCTCATTATTAATCACCACTGGTTTGAATACTGTTGCTGGGTTTAGGTTATTCATGTGTTCTGACATTTATATCTATGTATCTGGACTTCACCCAACCCAATTCGCTAGTGCAGGGAGTTCAATCCTCACTGGGTGTCCCACTAATTAATTAGTTATTTACTAAGCTTAGTTTGGTTTGGCAAAGGGTCATAATTGGGGGGCGCCCAGTGAAGATCAAACTAACTACAGTAGTTGATTGGTCTGTGATACAAGCTTATAAGTGCCCTAATAGTTAATCACTGCTACCCACAATACTGGTTTATTGCTGGGTTTAGGTTATATATGTGTTCTGACATTTATATATATATATCTATGTATCTATTTGTATCTGGACTTTGCCCAGCCCTAACCATTCATAGTAGAAACTTGAAATTTTGCACACACCTTCAATGAGTAGGGAAAATCTTTATTCTTGTTTTTGAAAATTCCCTCCCAAAATAGGTTTTGAGAGGGCGGTTCAATTTACAATGTAAGTTTATGCCAAATTGATCCCTTAGTTTGTGTCCAGCAGCATTCTCACTTGTTTTTTTTGAAAATTTGAACTTTTTAGTGATCACTTCCCACCACTACTGTTTAATTCATGAGGTAAAAAGAAGTATATATAGGTGGTGGTGGTGATTCATAATTTCCCTTGGAATTCTAGTTTTTCATCATTACCTCTACCAATGAAGTTGGACAGAGGTTATGTATTCACTCATGTCTGTCTGTCTGTTTGCTTGTTTACCTGTGGCAACAACATTTAAAGAGATATATGTATTCACTCATGTTTGTATGTTTGTCTTTCAAAGATGTTTTGGAAGGGTGGCCCATGGACCAAGGAACCATTGATTGAATTTGGGGGTGGATCCAGGAATTTTTTTGGTCTTTGTATTATTGTGAGATAGGACAATTTTTCGGTAGTAATGATGTCATTGTGATGTCATCATTACTGCTATTGCACTACACTTCCATTACGATGACATCATAATCTCCCAATTGTTCAGATTTTAGTAAGAATAGCATTGAAGATGTTATGCTCTCTGTGAGTGCTTTCTAGTTTGCAAATGTAGCTGTCCTGATTTCTGCGACTCCTCAACCCTGCCATGTTAGCTCTATCGACTAAATTGATAAAGCAAATGTGTGGGTGTGTATGTGTGTGTGCGTGTGTATGTGTGTGTGTGTGAGAGTGTGTGCGAGTATGTGTGTGTGTGAGAGTGTGTGTGTTTCCATGAATGCAGATTCTAGAATATTTTAGGTGAAGATATTGGAGGATGTCGAAGAAATTGAACATTGTGAACAGCCATGCACGTCAAGAACTGCCAAAAATGTTTAAAAAATCGAACAAGTCATTTGAAATCTTATCATATAAAAGCCAAATATGTAAATGAAATGTTTGTATGGTTGTATGATGTTTGGTTGTCTGCCATGTATGCTACCTGACATATCCTACACTTCATAATGGATTGGTCCACATGAAATTCATTGTACATCTAATAAGAGAATTAAAGGGTGTATAATAAAAAATGAGATATGCTGTTTCCATAGCAACAAAGAATACTGGTGACCTACCCCGTGGTGCATGGTGACCGCGATACACACATACAGTGTTTCCTCCACAATGCTGCTGTTGTATCACAACTTCAGTACCTGGGGACGGTTCATCCCAGGACATATATGTACCTGTACCCAGGTACTGCAGGGTAACAAGGCAATTGGTCCGTTTGCTTGCCATGGAGTCTAGTGGCTGCAGTAAGATAGAAGAAAAAAAAGAATGATTTTCAATACAGCCTGGTCAGATATTCCACAAGAGAGCAGATCTGATAAATTCAATACCTGGAAGAGAAACAAAAGCTTTAAAACATGCTGATACCTAGTCAGGAAAATTTGTATCTATCTATATAAAAGGCATATATGCAAATTAGTATGTTTGATTGGTTGTATCCTGTAGTGTCCTGACACATCCCAAAATTCATAATGGACTGCTCCACATGATATGCATTATACAGCTGTGAAGAGAAGTTGAGTGGGTTTGAAATGTAATAGCCTGTTGTCATGATGCAGTAATGTTTAATGTCATCATAATACATGATTTGTAAATGTAAAAGCTTTGGATAAAAACGTAATGTGTAATCAGATTTATATTTGAAAAATTATATTATAAAAATTAAAGTTAAAAATATGGGGCATGAACAAAGGTCATAGAGGATTGTTTAAACATTTGTTAAAGAATAGTGGACTTTTTAGGGTTATGTTTTTTGTGTGTCTAAAGAGTTATTGTGTGGGTGTGGTTATTTTTGAATGAAGGAATTGGTAGGTGTTTAATAATATTTATTAATAAATTGGTTTATTAAGGATAAATTGCCTAATAAAATGGCTTTATGCTCCTTAGTGCCGATCACAGCTTTATCATTGTATTGCAGTTTTCACGTGGTATTAACATGTTATACTAACAACTTGTACTAAATATTGTCTATGTATATCAAGTTATACTAAGAGTTCAGAGAATAAAGATCGTTTATGTACATCAGTAAGAAGCGTCAGACCCTTTTACTTCCCTTTCTTCATTGAATGAGCTGGGCGGTAGTTACAGATCCATACATGAATAACTCTGTTTTTTGATGGGTATATGCTAGTAAAAAAATATTTTTGAAGTGTGTAAATCATTGAATACAGGCTCTAGTTTGAACATCATCATCAGCAGCAGCAGCCGTTGTAAGTCCACTGCTAGACAAAGGCCCTTCCCATCTCCTTCCATGACTGCCTATCTTGTGCTAACCTCTGCCAAGTCTTACCGGCAAACTTTTCTATCTCGTCCATCCATCTTGTGTCTGGTCTTTTTCTACTTTGTTTACTGTTCCATGGGCACCAGTCGGTTAGTCTTTTCCCCCATCTATTGAACATAAAGGTGTCTATTTTCATTTATCCTGTCTTTCTATTTTTAAATTGATATTGTTGATCTAAAAAGTAAGCACTAAGACGGTGAGCGATTCGGAAAGATGGGAACATTTTAGTCCAAAATTAAAAGGAAAATCTTAATCAGACATTTTCTTTGTGCTGTTATTACTCTGATTACAGCCCATAATTCCTTAATGAAAATCCGTTTTTTACAACCTCTCTTTTATCAACCATCTCTGTTGATGTCATCCCATACTTTTTAACAGTATAAAAGTCACCTCAGATATCTCATCAATGGTCAAATGACGACCTTCATTGATTGTGTGGCAAACCTTTTAAAGATTTTTTCTCATTTTGACTTCGGCCAGAACGTGGTTGGACTTCAAGTAACATTTCTCCCACATTTGAATACCACTCGTAAACTTGTGTTTTACCAAAAGGTTCTTCCCGAAAAGCTTCTCGAAGCATTACATCAGTTTCAGCTGCAGTTTTTCCCCCAAAAGAAAGCAAAATTTCACGCACACTCTCTGTCTTTTTTTTAGCAGCCAAATGTTCTTTCAAACACCAGAATAAAAAGCCAAAGGAATCAAATCAGTCAATCCTGAACCACGTGACAGACTGGCTCAGAATAATGTTGACTTGTGATACTTGGTGGCGCTACATGCAACTACATCAAGTTCGCACATTTAAAATCCGGTGTTAGTGGTTACCCCTTTGTATGTATAATAAACTAGCATTCCAAGGGTAATTATGAATCACCGCCACCCATATATGCTGCTTTTTACCTCGTAAATTAAGGTGCTGGTGGTACAGTTACCTTGATGAAAATACTACCAGCATGGTTTGAATCATAAATTTATGATTTAAAAAAATAAAAGTCACTCAATAGAAACTGTCATGTGACCAACGGCTGTGATGACTAAAAAGTCCAAATTAAAAAAAAAACAAGTGTGAATGCTACTGGACACAAACTAAGGGACCAATTTGGCATGAACTTCCATTGTAAATTGACTAAAAACCTTTTTAGGGGGGGAATTTTTTAAAATCATTTTCCCTTCTCATTGAGGGGAGTATGTGTGCAAAATTTCAAGTTTCTACTATGTATGGTTAGGGCTGGGCTAAGTCCGGATACATAGATAAATACATAGATACATATAAAGGTCAGAACACATGAATAACCTAAACCCAGCAACAGTGATTAAACCGGTCGGTTGTGGGTAGTGGTGATTACAAATATTGTACTGAATATATGTGTGCATGTGCATGTGTGTGTGTGCATTCCATAAAACCACTAAATGATAAATCATTTTTTAGAATGGTAGATTGTAATGGGTAAATTCCAAAACCCAATAAGAAGATTTTTATCCATTCCATTTTGGGTCAAATGGTTTTATTCTTTGGCCAGTAAGACAGGTAAGTCTATGCATACCCCAAATAATTGTTACTTACGTGGTAGGTCTTTCGAGCCCCGCTTGGAATATCAAAGGTTTTAAGAAACCTTTTCTCTGTAGAGGGAACTGCATCTAAATACGGAGACATCTTCAATTCCTCTCGGTCATCTGTTTTCAAACTTAGTCCATGTTTCTTTGGGAGAAATCTGCCGGGCTGAAATAAAAATTATAGTTTGCTTTTTCAACTAATTATAATAATTTACTCCCAATAGAACAATACTTTTGCATGCCAGACCACAACTTTGGCAATCATGCAAAGTTCACCATTATTGAAAAGATAGAAAAGAACACACCTAATAAGGCAACAAAAATCCTAGAATACCATGAGAACATGTGGATAACACTTCTAAAAACTCTTTCCTTTAATGGACTAAATATTAAATTAAACAATCCAAATAATACCTTCAGCCCATAAGATAACCACCATTAAAATTCACTATTACACACCAGATTCAAGGAAAACACACACATAAAAAGATCTACAATCCACAGTTAAAAATCTAACCTACACCAGGAGCAGACTGACAGTGATCTGGGACTCTGGGCAAAAAGGGTTATTAGCCACTTAAATATTCTTCTATGCATTTTCTATAGGAAATATTTTTCCGTACATATTAATAGCACACACCCAATAAAACATCTGCCAAAGGAAGACCTGAAAATATCATTTTAATGCCAAAAATCTATCTTATAATAAGCAATGTATCCGTCTGTCTGTCGTCTGTCTGTCACACTTTAAAAATAAATTTTTGGTCAAGATAATTATTAAATGCTAAGGGAGAGTAATTTCCCTTATTTATTTGCAAATGCGTAAAAAAGTCAAGTTCATTGTGGTCACTTTAGATTGTACTAATTTTCTTGACTATTAAAGGCCTCTATTTTAAAATATATAACCCGAATGGGAGGAATGCGTAGACATCATAATGAGGAAGAGGGAAAGAGGAAACTAACAAGAAATTTTGTCTACAAAAAGAAAATTGGTTAATATACATATAAGTAAATAGGATAATACTTATATCTATACATATAAAAGCCAAATATACAAATGTGTATGTTCATTTGGTTGTCTGTAGTGTTTGTGAGCTGAGATCCTACAACTCATAATGGACTGGTCCAAATGAGATAGCGTGTACAACAAATAATAGAATTAAAGGGTGGAAAAATGAGACATGCCGTTTCCATAGCAACAAAGTACACCAAATTCAACAGACAACCTGTGCTTGGCAAAGTAATGCAACAATGTCCTTTTGACTTCCTTTGGTGTAGCCCACACAGTGAAGAAGAAATTGGGAGGCGGAATGAAGTTTCTGGCCAAAAACTCGCAATAATGGCCAGATGCAAATACTCTCAGCACACCAAAGAAAAGGAAGTCAAAATGGCTCAAAATTTAAATATGGCCAAACCAAAAAGTTCAGGGCCAAATGATTTTTAAAAAGGCACGATTTGTCAAATTTGGCAATCACCTTTATTTTGTAAGAAAATAAGTTATATTTTTAATAAAATAAGTTTCTTTTTATGACTTTTTTGTCAGTGGTGACTTTTCTTAAGTTGAGACTTTCAAAAAACTTAAAATTAGGATACTTGAATTAATAAAAAAAGATTACCTAATAAAATCGCTTTTGGCTCCTTTCTTGCCGATCCATGCAGAAAAAAACCCCTATCATTCTGGACAGGTATATGCTAGTATATATACATATTGATTAAAGAAAATGATCATTCAAAGTGTTGGTGGGTTAGGGTTGAACTCTTCTTACCCCATAACAATATATCAGTTATCGTGATCTTGTCAAACTCCAGGCTAAGTTGGAGTTGACTTTGTTTTTCCCC
>VCCN01001345.1:2159874-2177232 GCA_006491835.1 Architeuthis dux
CTGAGCTGGTTTTCAGCTCATTTGGTTAGTTTCCATGTTTCATTATGCCTTGCACAAGATGTATATTAGGGCAAGGGCTAATATAAGACTGCTTGGAAAGTAATATTGCAATTTTCAAAGAGGAGACAAAAATGGATGTAAATGTAATTAAGTTATTTTATTAATCAATGACAATCCTATATATTATGCTACTTTTCATATGTATGACCATTGGGGTTTTCTACCTAGGATCAGAGTGTAGTATCCGTGCCCGATACCTGGCCTGTCTGAACTGGAATTAGTTATGCTTTCTGACCGAGAAGCCCTATGTAATAATATTAAGCAGAAAGTAAATTGGAAAAGCAAGGGAGAGGGGTAAGATGTGGATAACTTATTCTTTTTTTTACATATGAAAGTAAACCATGTTTATATAACTTTTATATAAAAACACGGATGGGCAGGGAAGGGATTTTATTTATTCACCACCCCACACAGGCAAATCTAACACAAGGTCATTTTTAAAGTGGGGTCCTGCATGCGAATGTGCAGGCAGAAGGGGGGTGGCGATCCCATGTCCACGTAACTAGAGACTTGAGGAGTGAGAATCCCAAATCCCTGTCACTGAGACAAATGCCATGAGGACCGGGATAAACTGGTCAGTCAGTGGTTACAGGACGGATCATGTGCAGAAGCTTCTCAGGACGAATCCTGAACCTGCCAGACTGTGATCCCAGGACGAATCCCGGGCAGTGATCGTCTCCCGGCCAGCTGGCTGACATATCCTGTACAACTTCTCCCAGGACAAATCCTGAACATGCGACAAGGACCCCCGAAGGGCCGTGTTTCTCTGAACTATACTACAATGAAGTACGGATACTCCAAAAGAACAGATACTCTACTTTGATCTCCACCAAAGGCCTGGACAATACCCAAGCATGCCACAGGGACCCTCGAAGGGCCGTGTTTCTCTGAACTTCGAAGCCGTCATATACTCCACTTTGATCCTAGCCTAAGGCTTCGATATCCTGCGCATGCCACAAGGACCCCTGAAGGGCCATGGTTCAATGAACTTTGAGGCCGTATTTTCTATAGTTTTGAGAAGGGGCATTAACATTCAAATAGTTCTTTGGACAATTGAACTCCTTGTTTGTGTTGTTAACATGATGCTTCGGCTAATCCATTCTTTGGCCTTCTTCAGGTGTAACATCCGAATTTGATGGGGGTAAACAGAAGTTTTTTTATTTTCAAAGGAGATAACCCTTGAATTGTCATCTTCCTTATTTCTGAATGTCCTGGCCCTAAAATAAATGATGATTCAATGGTGTTAGGTCTGGTGGATGAGATAAATCTCCCCAGCCTAAGGATACTTTTCCTGGTTTTGTTTTGCTGCCTGAAACCTAGTGCAAGAGGATGACATCCTTTCTGTTAACTATAGCTTATGTATTTCTTGTGTAATGCATCATAGACACACTTGAGTGGTTGGCAATAAACATTTAAAGTGATGGTTTCTCCAGGATCCAGTAACTAATAGTGGACAATACCTGTCATATTCAACCAGATGCATAGCAAAAATCTCTGGATGAAATCCTGGTTTTGCATGGCTTCAATATATGCTGATTACTGCTGCTTTTAGGGGGGATTGCTATAACATACAGTAGCCATTTGAAAGGTTTTCATTCCTGTCAGACTTTTTGCAAATGGTTGAACATTGTGTTTGAATTACTGGTTAGACCCAATAAAACATGCTAAATATCTGCTGCTTTCATGATTTGCTTCAGAAGATTATGTGGTTAGTCCTCCATAGTGAGGCTTATTAGAAAGATCATAGTTACCTTGTTTAGTTTTGCTAAAATATTAGTAATGTTTGAAGCAGAACTAAGACATGTCATGTTCCATGAGATGCATTGTCCTAGTGTTGGGATTGATTTGACATAGGGTGATAATGGCAGCTTTTGCATTTGTTAATGTAAAATACCCAATTCTCATCTGTAACACATAAGTGAAGAAAAGGGAGGTTTTCACGCCTTGTCAGCAGAATGTTGCAAATGGTTGAATGTTGCACTCGATTCTCTGGTGAGAATTCATGCAGAACCCTAGTTCCTTCTGGATTTTTCCAATTTGCTTCAGAAAATCACATAGCTAAACATGCCTTTTTGTTGAATATCTGCTGTTTTAACCCATCAGAACCCACAGTGACACCAGTGTCACATACACTTTAAAGGTTCTGGAAATCCCTTATACAGCTTTATCCTTGATTTTAACTCACAAAGTGTACTAAGTAACATCTACTGAACATCATGTGACTGTCAATTTGCCTACCCAGAATTCCATTTCCTGAAGGGTGGTTTGCTGGTTACCATGTGGGAGAAGTAACAAAAGGAAGCCTTTTTAAAGTAGTTAACAAAAATAAAGTTTTAACCCATTTAACAATTCTAATGCTTTAATAATGTGTCCTATATTACATTTAACCTATTCTAACCACATTTTTTGAACAGATTGATATGAAAAAAAGTTTTATTTTTTATTATATCCCCCATAATTTTCCTTCAAGGAGAAATGGGTCTGGGTTCTTATGGGTTAATGAAGACCTGCTTCAAGTCTTCAAAAAGATAATGGTCCAAAGTATTTGATCTTTCAATGCAAAGCTGATCCCAGCCCTGAAAGACTGGCAATTAGGGAGATGTTGAGATAAAATCTGTCTCAGTATTTAACTTTGATTTTGCAGGATTTGTTTGATCTATTTTGTATGTGCATTAATGTCTGATAGTGTATGCTCATTGAGAGATATCCTTTTCTTTCCATTGGATAAAATGTCACTAGCAAAAGACTGAAGAATAACATGCCTAAGTTGTGAATTAAAATTAAACAAGACTGACTGTGGCATGGTCAAATGCCACAATATAATGAATATATATAATATATATTAAAAGAAAAAGAAAAATCAGCCCATGTGTATCTGTATGATAAATTTTCCTTAATATCTAAGATTTGTCACTTTAGCTCAGTCAGTAAGACCCCCAGCCTAGCAATCACTAGGTTGTGAGTTCAAATCACGGTTGGGGAATGGGGATTTTGCATATTGGTTTAGACCCCTAATTTTGGTGAAGATTGTTCTTGGGAAACAAAGTCAACTCCTGACTTTGTGCTGGAGTTTGACAATAAATAAAAATTAACAATACATACAGCTGCTATAGTTTTGAAAAGGGTCATTAATATTCTATGGTTTTTCTGACGATTGAACTCCTTGTTTGAGTTGTAAATACATTTCAGCCAATCCAGACGGCCTTCTTCAGGTGTAAAATCCTAGTGTGATGGGTTAAGCAGAAATTATGTTTAAAAGGGGGATAACCCTTATAGTACAGGGCCTGGGTGTTTCTATGACTTGTCGGTTTAGGTCTGTTGAGAAGTGGAAGCCACATCGAGTTGAAGCCCACATTTTGATGTGAGCCAGACAAGTGCGGATTTCAACCCGATGTGGCTTCCACTTCAACAGACCTAAACCCGACAAGACAAAGAAACACCCAGGCCCTGTGCTATATTTTTTATTTTTATTAGTGGTGATCTTAAACTTTTGAGAAAAGCCTGGTACCGCATGCCATACTAGCACACGCGATTAATAGTAAATGCAAAAAACCTGGCTACAGCACAGTCCATGCTTCATTTAGCAAGATAGTATCTTAACTTCTTAATTCACTGTTTTTAGGCAACACTGTTTGTCCTGACCTCCAGGTCGTATTCCCTGAAGTAACTTGTCAGGCAGTTAAACATCCTTGGAGTGGACCAACAAACTTTTTTATTAGGGTGTATCAAAAGTTTTTTTAAACAGATCTTTACACTAAAGCTTATTTCATGTTCACATTTTGGACTGGATTATATTATATTATATATTATAATATCAATACTAATCAGCTGTACCTTTTGTTTCAGACATTTTAATGACATATACAAGTATTGAGATTCTGGCAATTTTTATGCATTATTTTAAACTGGGTCTAAAAGCTTCTTGCAGAACTTGGGAAGTGGAAGGAAATGAAACAGTATTTGAACATACTGGCCAAAACTGTTTCAAGTGGCGATAGTGATTTGTCCGTTGAAATAGAGCCCAGAAGTGGACAACCATCAGTTGTCGATTATGGTGGTTTAAAAACACAAGGATGGGGAGAAGTTGAAACTTTCAGAAAAGATAGAATCCTCGAAAGATATATGTATAGCATTAAATAAACTGTTTGTGTCTGTGACTGACACACACACACACACACACACACACACAGACAAACAAAAATACTTTTGATACACTCCAATATTTTGTAAGAAGAAAAGTCAAGGTGAATTGATATGTAAAAATTATTTATTTCTTTAAATACAGACTGGCCACTTCAAGTGAAATAAGTGATGTCCAGCCGGGTAAGACATTGTTCAAGCATTTCCCACCTGACATGGCAGGGTTCAAGATTTGCCATCATTCGATCAACCAGGCTGGATAGGACTCGGGCACATGAGGGTGGACAGGACAGCAAACTACCAGTATTTACCTAGGTCCTTTTCTATTTCCTGAAAATAGAAAGAATTTGTTAATACTACAATGGAAATGTCTTTCATGATAACAGAACTGAGGAGTAAATTTCAAATACAGAAGTTGTTTATTATAATCAGTGACAATGTAATCAAACGGTTATTGTTATCAAAATCAGTCCGTTCCAAACAATAAAATGAATTAAAAATTTCATATTAATTTTTTGGGAAAGTAGGATGACTTAACCGTCAAAAAATTTTTTTTATAATAAATAAAAAAAAATTTTTTTAAAAAATCTTTATTAAATCAAGTATTGTAAACCATTTATTAATTTTTGATTACTATTTACAATTAATTTTTTAAAAAATGGTTTACAATTTTTAGTTTGTTTAATCACAATTTCAGTAATGCCGGCACTGCAGTGTTATGGTTTACATTTGGCTTTGGCAAACAAAAGCGATCGATTTTTTTATTTTTTATTTTTAAAATTTTATTTAGACAAAATATTGCAAACCATTTTTATTAATTTTTTTAACTATTTACCTTCATTTAACTTAGTTTTTTTTATATAATTGTTTTCTATAATGTAATGATATTCAAAACAATGAATTCAATAACATAACAATGAATGTAGATTGGACAATGCATATAAAATTGGATCAATGTAATCAGCCAGTTATTGTTATCTAAAAGACCCAAAGTGATCACAATAAGTGGCTTCCTCAGTACAGCCATACGGTTTAGGACATCAGTGTAACAAAGACTAAATTTATATATGTGCTTTTTATTATATCTGTCAGGGGCTGAGAGTAATCTTATCTCATGAGGAAGGGTTGATAAAAAACATCAGTTAGTTTTAGATTAAGCATTTTCACTATTTTATTACAAGTTTTACGCCATCTTTTTATTATTACTGCAACACAAATAATAAACAATTGAAATATTAGGGTGTTTGGAAAGTAATTACATTTTCAAAAAGGAGATAAAACCAAATGCCAGAGAAGTTTAATTAAATACTATTTATCAATATTGTAATCACCATCATCAATGATGGAAAGGAAAATGTTGCTCTTTAAAGTCTATCCACCATGGGGTTAAACTTTACTATCCACAACTCTGCCGATAGAAGAGATGATTAACTAAATATAGTTGTTTTGTACCAATTAATCCTGGTCTTGCCTTAGTTGGTTGGCTTATAATTTACAGCAGTGAAATACATAATTACTTTCCAAAAACCCTAATATTCGGAGAAGAATCCAAAATTTAATCTGATGAAGACCCTTCTTTCAGAGATTGAAAGAAATTCATTTGAAATCTACTTTTGCCATAAGAGGAACATCACACATTTGACCCGACTGCAATTCAATAAACCCGATTCTGTCTTTTGGTTACAAATCAAAATTGGACAATCAAATTCCGCAACTTTAATACATAGCATTGTTACATGTCATCGTATGAGGGGTGGCTATTCAATTATACATTACTGGTCCGAGCAAAGCGAAACTGGCTATTGATGAAGATTTCTGTACAATTTTTCAATTATTTTTCTTCTTTGCATTGTTGTTTAATGGAAAGTTTCAGATTTTGGTAACTCAAACTAGTGGGTTGGGGAAGAAGGGGGGGGAAAAAAAAAAAAAAAAAAAAAAAAAAAAAAAAAAAAAATCTCCATACTAAATTTCAATCATCAGCTTTATGTGATCTCAAGTTAAAAAAGTGTATATCTTTTGATCATCGTCTTTGTGGTTGGACGTCATCTGTCACAAAGCCAACTGTTGACCTGCACTTCGCTTGGAACAACAAGACTGGGCTTATGTACATCAAGAACTGTCTCTTTATAAAGGGAGACTATTTCTGCAATCGTTCTCATGCTGAGTTGTTAATCATTTGAGACGATATGTTCATTTTAAAAAAAAAAACAAAAAAAAACATTGGTTCTTGATGTGCTTGGATGGCCACAACATTAATCTTTGACATCCTCTTCATAAATTCTCTTGTGCCAATCGAACACATATGCACATGACATGCATTTTCGCCCATAAACTTCAGTTAGCATATGAAGAGATTTGGTAGCCATTTTGTTCAAATTCACCTAAAATTTCAAATTGATACACAGCTCGATTTTTGAGTGATGTTGGCAAATGTGGAGTTTCTAACCGTCGAAATTGGATCATTTGAATGAACTGGAATGGAACGGATTTTGACACTTCAGTCTTTTTCAAAGACTGAAACTGATGTTAAAAATGGCAGATATTTTTTATAGTTAGAAACGCCAGGTTTGCCGATGTGTAAGAGCAAACTGAAGACGTGAATAGATTGAAAAAATGTATACCATGTGGTTTGTGCATGCATGTCATGGCTAGACATATAAACTTACATTTGGCTTAGTCTGTGGACTATAACGCTGGACTGGAATTCCCTCTTTGTTGATGAGAAATTTCGTGAAGTTCCATTTGATGTTGCTGGAGGGGAAGGAGAAAAGAAAAAAAATTACTTTTGAAAATATAAAAAGCAACTACAAAAGGCTGTAGTGAGTTATGTTACGCGTTTCCACATCAGTATCAACCCACATAAAATAATTTAAATGCCGATTTTCAAGGGATGTAGGTCCTCGAAGCCATAAGATTGGTGCAACACCTGCCAGGAAAAACCAAACTTTGTAGAGAAAAAGAAAAGCGTTCAGGAGGAAACCTGGGAGAATTCTTACTTTAGTATCAGTGGATTAAGCAAGGATTTGAGGGAGGAAAAAAAAAAAAAAAAAAAAAAAAAAATGAGCACAAGAATGGAGTCTCACTGCTGACCGAGTAACACCATGGGAGTGTCCACGCATACACAGCAAGGTGCCATCTGATTGATTGCTAAGTCACATCAAGGCTGCGCAACTGGTTCTAGAGACATACAAAAATGGCTGGATACTTTCTGGACAGACCTTGTATATAAGAGTCATATAGTATAGTATTAAGACGTTAAATAGACTATCAAAATGCACTATGAGGGAGGCGAGACGAGTTCTTTTGTTTACATCGCTTTGGTCTAAAAATCACTTTTGTCCCAAAAATATCTCCAAATGTTCAATGAATTTCAATGACATTTTGTCAAATGGTGGGCCATTGGCTAAGGCTAAGAACTGATGAAATTTGGGGGTGGATCCAAGGATTGTTTTTTGATTGAGAGGAAAACATTTCAGGATCTGTCCCAAAATAAAAAAAATAAAAAAAGATTTTCATACTATGAATTGTTAGGGCTGGGCAAAGTGTGAACATATGAATAACCTAAACCTTTGGTAGCGGTGATTAATAATACTCACTCCGTCAAGAAGCCTTTCTGTGCACTTTTTAAATACACCCAAAGTGGATGAGCGGACTTTCCGTTGACATCGATTTTGCTGTACATATCAAAAGTGACATTAAATTTCTCTGTAGCAAATTTTTTTATCTCCTCATCAGTTCCAGGCTCCTAGAAAGGAAAGAAAATAAATGATTTAAAAAAAATAAATGATTTAAAAAAAAAAAAAAAAAAAAAAAAAAAAAAAAAAAAAAAAGGAAAGGTTTTCATATCATTGATGTCAAAGAAAGACAACCAAGTTAAAATAACTTGGTGGAAACGCTGTGTCACCCTCCAGAAAAAGAAGTCGGCTCCAGTGAGCAAGCACAAGTGACCAATCGAAAGCTGCAATTTAACTTGTAGTTTCCAAGTCACCACCAATGTAGCTTTGGTAGGCAAGCCTAGAACTGACTGACGAATTGTCGCTGTCTGGCCTTTTGTAGCCAAAAGCTCACCACTTCCAGGTCACTAGTGCTTCACATATGGGTCACTGCCGCTCTACATCTGTTCATGCGGCTTTTGATTCCTGGACCTTCCACAAAACAAAGCCATGCATAGTCATTTTGCTTTGGGTAAGTCCATTTCCACTTCTTCGCTACATAACTAACCCACTATTTGAATATATGTAAACTAGATTAATCGGTACTTATTTTGAGCTGACCAATCGCAAGGCAGCAGGAATTGCTATAAATTCGGATTATTCCGAGTCATGGCAGTTCTTTTGTGAATACCCTGCATTGCGGTTGGATTGTAACGACTGTTGGATTGGAAAGGCTTCATTGTGCGTTTGGAGTGTAATCTCACCTTGACTCTAGCAAGAGATTACTATTACAGTCATCTAACTTTTCAATTGCATTTTCCGAGGCGTTTATTCTAGGATAGATTAAATGAAGAGGAACAGTTTTTTCTTTTTAAATCTCTTGAGCAATTTATTATAATTCACTTCTGGCTTGACAGGCCTGTCTAAGATCCAGAAACCAGTTTTTGGAAACGTGTTCCCTGTCTAGTTGCTGTCTTGGACTTTCCCCTGTTTGTCCATCTCCTAGACTGGTAGCCAACCAAAACTGAAGTGTCCAGATCTGCCCTGCTATTTACCAATAGCTGTGTGAAGGGCATTAGTGAGAGTAAATGCTGTCTCAGTCAGAGATTCCATTTGTCATGTGGTTTAGTGTCTGGTGCACCCGCAACTCCAGCACACGAGTGAAAATAAAAGCGGGCATGCGGATTCTTCAGGAGGTAGGTTTTATCCAGATGAGAGCTTAGGAAGGGGTCAAAGTTCGGCCACCTCAATCAGGATAATTGTCAAATTTCAAGACAGTACGGAGTTGACTTTATTACCGTAACAACAATCCACACCAAAATTAGGGGTGTAATCCGATATGTAAAATACCCATTCCCCCAACCGTGATTTGAACTCACAACCTAGTGATCGCTAGCCTGGTGGTGTCTTACTGACTGAGCTAAATTGACAAGTCTTAGATATTAACAAAAATTTATCATATGGGCTTATTTCATTCTAATAAATAATATAGATAAAAAGTTCAATTTTTTTTTTATTTGTATATAATATACAAAAGTTGGAGTAAATCATCTTCAGTTGGAATAGAAGTTGTAGTGGAGTTTGACCCTGCAGCAGCCAGACTTGTTCAGCCTGCCTGCCTGCCTGCCTGCCTGCCTTCCTTCTCCATCCACACCTTTACATATAGGTATTCCCTGCTTTTCGAAAGTTCGCTTTATTCTACTTTTTCACTCTTACAAGTTCAGTGTTTGTTTTGCAGCAAGTAGTTATAGAAGCAGTGCACAACCTCTTCCTCTCTCTCCAGTACCTCCTACCACTACAATAACGCTGTCTAGCATACCATTATCACCATTTTTTGAGTCTGGGAATGGTAGAAAATTTCCCCCATATAAATTAATTTTCCATTTTGTTTTATAGAACACTACTTTTGGATAGCAGGGGAAAACCGTGTGCATACAGGTGTCCCATAAGAATGTCCTTTCCTACTCGTTGTAAGGGGAGTAACTTTGTATTGACTCGGCTGAGAGACGTGGTATTGAGGATTTTGTTTCAATACAAAGTTACTCCCCTTACAATAGGTAGGAAAGGACATTCTTCCAGGACACCCTGTAAAAAGGAAAGCCTAGTGCAGATGCACACATTCTTAGCAGATTATCAACATCAGATATGGAAAGTTCCGACATCCAGGATTCTTAAATCTTTTAGCTCTTGTGAACAATTGCCATACGCAGTCTACATATCATTTTGCACTGCATTTTAAATTAATTCCAGAGGAGATTAGGTGAGCTTCCTATGCCTCCATATGTGATCTGCTATGCCTGTTTTCATGTTCCGATCCAGAATCTATCAACCCAGTTGGGGTGGGGGTGAAAACCATACATTAGGAATTATTTTTCCTTTGTTACATTAAAATAAAGAACCCGGTTTCATTACAATAACATGACTGCAAAAAGGGAAGTAAAAAGAAAGATATTTCTGCATAAAAGAGAAAGACTTACCTGAGAGCCGAACTGATTACACGGAAATGCAAGAATTCGGAGTCCTTTGGATTCCCCATATTTCTCATACAAACCTTGCAATTCCGTGTAGTTGACATTGGTAAACCCTCATTTACTCGCCACATTGACAATGATGGCAACATGACCCCTGGAAAACAAAAAATATATATATATTGGAACTAGAGATAAGTCAAGATTTAATACTGTAACATTACCTTAGGGAGGTTAAGTTTAAACTTATGCCTGTATATAAGATGGAAATTTAAACAAGACAACCATGCAAATATTAGACTGTCCATTTTGTTGGTATTACGACTAGGGGGTTGTCTACTGAAGCCGGATAGTTATGGGGCTTACCCTTATAAAGCATGTCTTATATATACAGTATGTAGCTGTACCATTTACCGCGGACAGACATTTTACAGGTGGTAGGTGATAACAGCTTAAGATAAAGTCTATTCTATTGTCTATCCAGACAGAAAATTAAATATCTATCATCACCGAAACTGTCATTATGCCTGTTAAGATGCCTCTTGACTAACTGTAAATGTCCAAGGGGGAAATCTGGTCATTGCATAAGAGGGCCTACATTCATACCTCCTCATTAACAAAAAACAATTTTTTTAAAAATATCTATCAAAATTGCAGCAGATAATGATTGATGAATTCCTCCATTTCTTGATTATTAAAACACTTATTAAAAGAACTAGAGAGCGCATACCTCTGTCAACTCCATCTGTCAGTAAACATAAACATCATTGAAATCACTTAGTGGATAGATCAGAGACCAGGTAGTTAACTGTTTAAATTTCAACTGTTGCTTATATTCAATTTATAGATGAAGAAAAGGAAATCAATGTAACAAAAAGCGACGTAGGGGAGGTAATTGTGCATTAATCGCTTCATCCTTTGGCTATTGTCCACCCTATCAGAAAATCTGAATGAAATTCATTTAGAACTTTGAGATATCTTGTGGACAGGAAAAAAAAAACCAGATGCAACCAAAAAACATACCTCTTCAATTCATTAAACAATTCAGGAAAATGGGGGGGGGCAGGAAAGAGACAAAATAAACAAAATTTAAAAAACTAAAATCTTGCAAAATTCTTTCTGATGCCTCTAGCTTAAAGTCTGCTTTTTGTGGTCTCCCCACTGTCAAGTCACTTCCTATTTAGAGAATTTATATTTTAATTATTTGCAAATGCTAATTACCACTAAAAATTAATTATTATTAATCATTATTAAAGTATCTTCACTGGTATGTCAGTATGGCTGACCGAGACGAGAGCAGACAGGTCAAAGATTCTTACCTACATATTCCACTTATTTTCTCATTTAGAAAACTCACTGAAAAGACTAATTAGCAGTTAGACCTACAGTTATCTCCCTTAGACATTTTATTTTTTTTTGTAAATTTATTCTTTATTAAAAATTAATTGGAAACTGGTGGTCCGATTGGACTGAAAATGGCTTCATATTAGATAATAAGCCAGTTGGTTTATAATAAATAGATAATAGTCAGAGCCAGTTGGTTTATAATAAATAGATAATAGTCAGAGCCAGTTGGTTTATAATAAATAGATAATAGTCAGAGCCAGTTGGTTTATAATAAATAGATAATAGTCAGAGCCAGTTGGTTTATAATAAATAGATAATAGTCAGAGCCAGTTGGTTTATAATAAATAGATAATAGTCAGAGCCAATTGTATATAATAACACTGCAACGTGATTTTTGTTCCTGTGTAGTGGATGTTATTTTCCAATTGCTTATGTGTAAAAAGTATAGAAAATGGCTATTAATTTAACAATTGAAGATTTTTTTTTCTTAATAGTGTTTTGTGTCTTTATATTAGAAACTGTCAACAGTTTTCAAGTTGGTCTGGTTGGCTATGTACGTATCACACATACAGGTCCCACCAATGGAGCTAGAGGGCTGAAAATTTAAACATTTACTCCTTATGTGTAGAAACAAAACCTTTGCCCCCCCCCCCGGTTTAGTGTGGGTGGTTAATTTACAATGTAATTTAATGCTTTAATTTTTTATTGAAAATTCAGACTTTTTAGTGATCCAACAAAAGGTGTAACTTATTCATTGATCACCCCCAACATGGCATGCTGCCAAAAGACGGTCTTGTGACGAGTTAATTAGGATTCAAATAAAATAAATTTTTTGAATACCTATCTGAGTAGACTTACTTGTATTTTTCTAAGGAGACCTCTTCCCCATCAATATCTTTGGCACTAAAGTCATAAATTGTTTTGGCAGCCTGAAGAAAGAAAGAAAAATCATCAAAACATGTTTTGGGAGAAAGAAAAAAAAAAAAAAAAAAAAAAAAAAAAAAAATCTTATATTGGTGAAGGAATAAATGTTTTGTTTCTGGTCCAGAGTTTGGACTTTATACTCTAAAAAGCACTTTTATTCAATGGTACCATGACAGGGAGCAGGTTATAAGAAATGCAGAAAAACAAATTGGGTTGGCTTGACAGGGTTTTGGAGTTCATGCCTACATCTTATGTTGCTCAGGTTGATGACCCCAGGAATTTGAAATCATGTAAGCTAAAATTATGAACAATTATCCCTCATAATTTTATGTAAAAAAGGAGGAAGGACCACTCCCTGAGCAATTTCTTTTAATAGTAGTATAAATATTATTATAAGCTAAAAAACACTACATTACTATGTAAGGGGAACAATGAGGAATTTACAAGAGAGACTCTAAATAGAGTTTCAGGTCATTTTCTGTGCCGACAACAAAACATCAGTTTCAGTATTTTTATCAAGTCTTTAACAACTAAATTTATACAATTCTCTCATCCTCACGAACAGTTCTTTTTTTTTTGGGGGGGGGGGGTTACATTTTTCAATTCATTTCCATTTAATTGATTTTGATACGACCAAGATAATTAATCAGTTACCCACAACACTGGTTTATTGCTGGGTTTAGGTTATTCATGTGTTCTGACATTTATATGTATCTAGACTTTTCCCAACTAACCGTTCATAGTAGAAACTTTACTTTAGCCCACACACACCTCAATGAGTAGGGAAAATTCCCCTCCCTAAATAGGTTTTTACAGGGGGTTCAATATGCAATGAAAGTTCATGCTAAATTGGTCACAGTTTGTTCCCGCTTATTTTGAAAATTCAGACTTTTTTTTTTCATTGATCATCCAACACTGCATATATGGGTGGCAGCGATTCATAATTTCAGGGGTCTGTCTGTGTCTGTGACACACTTTGCCAGATAAACTTATGGTTAGAAGTATCCTTTCATCCCATTACAGGTATGTCCCACTTTTCAAAGGTTTGCTTTACCCCCGCCAATCTTAGATGGTTGACTCCACAGATCACCTGCTGTAGAGATGAATACCAAACGTGTCTTGAGAATTATTCTCTTCTGTAGTGAATTACAAAGTCCCAGGTTTCTTTTGCATGTGTCAGCTTACTGATCTTTGCAAGCCTGGTCGAGACTAAGACTTTATTCTTACAAGTTTTTATGACCACCCCACTTGGGATGCCCCACCCTAATAACACAGCTTAGAGCAGGGGTTCCCAACCTTTTTTGCGTCATCGCCCACTTTCACATGGAAAGTTTTTCCACCTCCCACCTGTATAGTAAATATTCAAAAGCATACCAAAAATGTTTGGTAAAAGTTTCTTACTGGTTCGTAAACTGACTTTTTATGATGTAGTAAAAAATACCAAAGGGAGGTAACAAATAACGCTGACTTTTTTTATACAGGTTCTTTGCATGTGTTGAAATATCTTAATACTCAAAATCCTATATCGCCCACCATTTTCTGTTCAGTTGCTCATCGCCCACCGGCGGGCAATATCACCCAGGTTGGGAAACCCTGGCTTAGAGTGTACTCAATTACCTGCCGAGTGCACAGGGAAATTGTCCTAATGAAGAGTTTTCCACATTCATACCGGGAATTGAACCCAGGACCATGAGGAAGACGTGCTATTGCTAATCAGTACATTATCCGAGCAGACTAAGTAAATAGCTAAGTAAAAAAAAAAAAAAAATAAAAATAGTCAAGAGCACGACTCAACTTTAGATGATAACACGTATGTTTACAGGTACAAACGTGTTCAGTAGTTACTGAAACTTTTCTAATTGATTAGCATACATAATCGTTATAGCCACCTTGGAGATGCAGGCTGAATTACAGTCTATATTTTAACGATCTGATAACTGTTTGGGTTGGTTACTGTAACACAGCAAAAACTGCACATTGTAGCCAGATTTTTGGTAATAGCATTTTAATCATTAAAAATGCTATTAGCAAAAATTTAATGGTATTGCGCTAAAAGCTATTTTACAGTCCAATTCGCAACTGGATAATATAGGGTGTCCCGTAAGAGTGTCCCTGTTAAGGGGCAACTTTGTATTGACTCAGCTGAGAGATGAGAATTGTTTCAATACAAAGTTAGTCCCCTTACAAAAGGACATTCTTATGGGACAACCTATGGTGTGTGTATCTTTGTTCATGCTCACCCAGATAATGATCAGATTTTTGTACATTTGTTACAAAAGCTGAAAAGAAAATCATATCAACATTGAAAGGGGAAAAAGCAATGAAAAAATGAATTGCTTCATACAATTATTTTGTATATTGTTAAAAAAAAAAAATCATTTTATGGGGAAAACAAAAGTGAGGAACATGAAGTTGGCATTACTGGTGCACTTGGGACAATCCTGAAGGTTCTTGCAAAACAAAACACCCTAAAACAACAAACATCTCAATCCAAATATATCCGTGAATTTTGTTCCATTGATTAACGGGTAGATATGGAGAGAGAAAAAAAAAGTTTCAGGATATATGTCATATAGCAATGTTTATTAGTGGGTTTAATCCTAATTGGATATCCCACTATTGATGGTCAAACTATGCTAAATCATATGAAAAAAAACAAACCCCAAAACAATGTTTCAGGACACATGTCATAGATCAGCAAGCTAATCTTGCTGGCTGTTGTTAGTGGGTTTGATCCTCATTAGATCTCACAGTAAGGGTAACAATTTTGCTTATAATACCTCCTACCCACCATTTGAAACTATTAACAAGTTTATTAATAACTAGCATATACCTGTAAAAATAAAAAATAAAAAATAAAATTAAAAAAAGAGACCGGCTTATTTATCTAAGGATCTGCACCAAAAGCGATTTTATTAGGTAATTTTTTTTATTAATTCAAGTATCCTAAGTTTTTTGAAAGCCTCAACTTAAGAAAAAAAAAGTCACCACTTACATCAAATTCTGTTAGTCTAGTCCTCACTTGCTTAAAGGCAGCTGCATTCATTTGATGTCAAGTCGCATCCTATTTATAGAATTTATATTATAATTATTTGTAAATGATAATTACTAAGATTAATTATGATTATTATTAATTATCACTAAAGTATAGCCACTGAAGGCCACAATGACTGACGAAGAGAGTAGACGGGTCAAGGATTCTTCACTGCTTATTCCTTTCTCTCAAGAAAAAACTAATTAGCAGTTAATAGACCTGGAGTTATTTCCCTTAGGTAGACATTTTTTTTTGTCAATTTATACATTACTCAGAAACTGATGACCAGACTGGGCTGGAAATTGCTTTATTCGCCATTCAGACCAGATATGCACTATTTAAACAGGAGTTCATGTTTAAAAAATAAACAGCGATATAAGATATGTTAAAAAAAAATAAAAATAAATAAAAAAAAAAATAATGAATGCAACCTTACATCAGTACTTATTTCCAATTGCACTGTTATTTGTTGTCATAGAAACAGTGGCTCGAATTAATAAGTTGTATAAAAACAACTGAAATTAGGATGATGGTAAAAACTAGTCAATTTAAAAGTGGGGTGTTACAATACTTCATCCAATAATAAAGATTGCAATATTCTTTTATTACGTCATTAAACTGTTACATTCAATATATTGATATGTAAACTTGTCAGTCAGTCAGTGATATCTGTCACTGCTAGAGAAGCATCTAAAAATTGTGCTATGACATGCCGTTTTTGCTGTGTTACATTAACACAAAGATAATATAGACTAGTTAAGAGCTGTGAAAAAATTAACGGATATATTTTAATTTCTATGAAACTATTTTCTAAGAAAAGATAGCAAATTGGTTTGATTTGAAGAGTCCATAGTTTCAAATGGTGGGAAGGAGGTACTTTTATCAGCAGGATTTTTTATCCAGAGTGAGAGTCAAGTGTTACGGAAAGCAAGCAAAACATAAGTATAGTAAGTTAGCATGAATTGATATCAGACCATCTATATGGGAAGAGCCAATGAGGTCCAAACCCACTAACAATGGCGTCTGTCTGGGTCTTTTTATTCTTTTAAAATATGACCTACTTTTGGATTGAGATTGGGGGGTTATAGAAATAAAAATACTGAATTTGTTTACTGGGAATAGAGTGTAGTTTGAAACAGTGAGTAGGAAGTATTTTTTCAGCAAAACTTTAACCTCTCCCCCACCCAGTGGAATAGTCCAGTGTTCCGACCGGCTAACCAGGGGGGGGGGGGGAATCACTATTCATTAATAGAGTTGATTAAACCCTCAATAACTGACATTCCCAGAGTTCTATTTATAACCTTTTTAGAAAAGAAAGTCCAACATTAGACCCCTCTTTAACAACACGTTTTACTATTGGTTCATTAGATGCATTCAAGAGTTGCATTTATTGATCACAACTCTTTTATATCCTAAGCTTCCCCTGCTGCAGTTAGCGTTAAGTAGGCAAGTCTTGCAAGTCGTAAATAACAAGTTCGTTCGGAATGACCTATGGATTTGGTTTCACATTAAGTTGATTGGTTGAGATAATTATTGGTCAAACTAGTGGGTGTTAACCCTTTCAAAACTAACCTATTAATGTACTTATGTCTGAATTAAAATGTCCATGTAGATTTCTAAAAGATCTATGGGGGATATATCTCACAGTGGCGTAGCAAGGGTTCCCAGTGCCCGGGGGAAAAGATAATTTTGGCATCCCCACCCTTAAAATATTTTGATTACCTATTTAGTT
>VCCN01001345.1:2895074-2914682 GCA_006491835.1 Architeuthis dux
CCCCCCCTTATCCCTAAAATCTGTTTTAGAGCAGTTTGGGGGTATTCGAGCTTGGAATGAATATTATGATTAATAGAACTTTTTCTTTCTCCAATCTCCAATATTTAAATGCTTTCTCTCTATAATTCTTTACACACACGCACCTTCTTCTCCTAGCTGCGTCTCCTCATAAAAGAAAACCAGATTACCCTATATGCCGGCATATAAGACGCACATTTAAATAAATAAAACATAAATAATACACTGCTTCCAATGCGCTGGTATTATGCCTAGAGGACCGTCTACCGAAACTCAGAATAGAGCAGCTATGGGGTTTGGACTATTTGCAGCGAGTAGCAGTCCCCTAAAAATACCTTTGTAAACCATGCGTGCGTCTTATAGGCCAACAAATAGTGATTAATCTCCCCACCCCCCTAATTTACTAAGGTTTTACTCAGTCTACTACAGTGACGTAGGAAGATTATATTGCGCCAAGTTTCCTGCCTTAAAAATCACCATTCCAGATCCCGACCTTTGTCTTGGTTTGAACACGGGCTTAACTAGTAGTGGCACCGCACCGGTAGTAAATAAGAACAACCTACCTTATCATCCACCAAGCAGACATAAGCATAGTCAGTCTGATGCCTAGGCTAAATAGGTGATAGGAAGACTGTATTGCGCCAACCTTCGTGGTGAGTAAGGTTTAACTGCAGCATTCAGAATCTTGGTTTTCGCCTGGGCTCGAACCACAGACTAGTGGAGCCGGTTGGATGCAACTACCTTAGCTCGCTCGTACGTACGTACGTACATAAACACCTATAGACGTACGCACACAAGCACACATACATATTTAACACTGAATTCGAGGAATATATGCCTATATTTTCAATATAGCATAAATTTAATTTTGTATTATAACGTTCCTTCTCAGAACTAACCTAATTTGCATTGTTGATTAAAAGTACAAAATGGAACTTTTTTTCATAGATGATTGATAATGCTTAATGAATATTCAAAAAGCCTACACAGACCAGCCGGAACCTGTTTCTGAAAAGGACAAGAGAATAATATATCAGATCAATAAATTGGAAATTCATAATTGAAGCAGACGACTTTCTTTTTTTTTCACCTGGCCTCATATTCTGAATATTCAATTTTGGAGAAAGAAAAAGAAACTTTCATTTATTATAAGTTTTGCTCTTTTGGGTTTTCACGCGAGTAGCGGCTTCCATTGGAAATCAAGTGACATTAAGTCTCCTCAATACTCCAGGACTCTAATCAATATTGTAGCCGATTTCAGTAGTGCTGTCGTCTGGATAGTCTCAGCTCTTCGGATTCCTAGTTCCCCCAACCTCTTTGCTAGGTTCTTCAGAACTGTTCCCAGGGCTCTGCCCACTATTGGTACTACCGTCACCTCCATGTTCCCTTAATTATTTATTTTAAGTTTGGAAAATAACACCTTTAAAAATCGCACGTCCCTGGAAGATATGTTTTCGTTTTATTGATCAATGATCAGCTGTACCCGAACAGAAGAATCTTGCTGTTATTTTACTTAGCTTGTTTTTGACACCTGGCCAAATGGGGGATTGTGTTACGCCAGTCTTACAAGTGAGGAAAACTTATATATCTTGAAAATTAGCATTCGAAATCATAGGGGCTGGGAACGCTAACACCGGCCAGTGGGAAATGTGCATCTGTTTTGGCTAATAAGCATGTTGAGAGATGTTATTCACTAAGCTAAGAGTATTTTTGGGCACAGGGCCACAAGCATGGAGCGCTCAGTGTGGATCGAACTCACTACTCGGTTGTAATGATCTGTGAGACAAGTTTGCTAATCATTACACATCGACGAGGCGCCCAAGTTTATATATATCTATATCTATCATCAATTTAAACTGTCATATTCTGAGCATTTTTAATTTGATCAAGTATAAAAGAAACACAACAATCCAGAAGACTTGTCACCGGATTGCATCAATGAAAATTGCCAGTTCGGTGAGGCTCCTTGCAACAAGGGTGGGAATTGATTTTAAACTTACCGTATTTGATGTCATATACCCCCCCCTAGTCTTTGAGAATTTTAAAAACCGCATTTCCCATTTTTTTATACTCTCTAAGTATTAATTTTAAGATTTTAATTTAAGAATTGTAATCTTTTATAACGTCTAGAATATTGAAATTGAAAATATTTTTCATTTTTATAGTTTATTGTTGATGGCAAGACATTACTTATTTCAACGGGGAATATTAAGGAAAAAAACGCATTTCGCTGAATTCCTATCATTTATCAGCCAGTTTTTTAAAACTCGAGTTCTGTCTTAGAATCCCCTACCTAATGATTACTCTTGGGGTTGCAGGCCTCTAATTTGTCTACAGAAAGTGCTGTACACACCTGAGTTCTGGTCAATGTGGTGCTGGACAACCGAACGAAGGTTACATTTACCTTTTGTTGAGACATTTCTTTTTGGAAGGGGAGTCTTATATGCTGTCAATTAAGGTCGATCACAAAGTGAAACTACTGTTCTATTTTAAGGGTTGACTTTTCGACTGACGGCTTGTGAGGGAGGGTCGTGGCGCATGTCTGGTAATGACCTTGAAATTGCTTTATTGAACGCTCCCACATTTCATGTTATCAGGGGCGGATCCAGAATTTTGAGAGAGGGTGTATTTAAAATTATTTTTGCCCCCCCCTCTCCATCTGCCTATAGACAATGGATTTGCCCGAGGGGGGGGGGCGGTCTTGGCATCACAACGCTAGGCAGTTTTCTTACCCCACAGTAACAGTGGTCGGTCTTGTACAAGTAAAATCGACAATGTTAGAATAATAATTGAGTATTGATTTTTTTTTTTCTCAGGAAGCAGCAGAATTAGCATAGCTCGTCCGGTAAACACGTCGTAGGTTTTGTGTGCGTGTTTTGTTTACCTTCGCTTTTGGGATCGATAAGAAGGGAATACCTTGACTAGTGCGGTTTTGATCAGTGCTGGTTTTGATGTAGTACGGTTAAAGTGGTATTGCTGTACAAATTAATGTAACTAAGTATAAGCCGAAACAAAAAAACATTAAATTATAATAAAGCCTTGAACAGTGCGGTTTGAAACGCATTAACCGCACTAATCAAGGTATACCTATATTTATTTTACGATCTCATGTCATCATATGTTTGTAAAATCTTGCCTGCTGGTGTGGCTCGATGATAAATCACGACATCAGAGATTATTTCATTCGTGTTTTTAGTGTGCCTCGTTACCCTTCTTACCAAAAGAACCTCATTTTGGAAATACAGAGGAAGGTGCTTATTATAATCACGGATAATGTTATCAAACAGTTATTGTTATCAAAATCAATCGGTCCCAAACAATTTATTTAAAGTGATCACAATAAAAGCGGTTTCCTCCTATATATCCCTCGCTTAATGTTATCAGCTGGTAATTGTTATCTTAACGACCCTCTTCCAAAAACTGATCACAATAAGCTGCTCCCTCACAGAAAACAAAGAACATAACCCGTTAACTGCGACAGTTGTCGAAGAGTAATAGACTATCCATTGCAAGATAAAAGCCCTGACTCACAGATAGATCTGAGTTGCCATCAATCGCAAACCGAAATTTGATTGAGTTAGCCATAGAAATTCCCGTCATTCGCAGTGAATGGGTTATCAATAATAATGGCGGTAGAGTGGACAGAGGACACCTACAAAATGTTTAAGAAATGAGTTTGTTTTGGTCATTGGGTATTTTAAAGCCTTTTCTTTATGAATATGGAAATTTGTTTTGTTCTTCGTGAAAAACAGATGGCACATTTTGAAGTTTATTCATTAAAAGAAAAATGGTATTAAAATCCTTTAGGGTTGTGGAGCCACTGAGTTTAGTGTTACAGGAAGTTGAACTTGGCACAAGGCCAAATACTAGGGGTGGGGAAGATTACATTGCGCCAAACATGCAACCTTGAAAATCAAACAAAATTCGGGCAAAAAAGTGTCAAAATTCGGGCAAATCAAGCCCGTTGACCCCCCTCTCACGATAATGGGGGGGGGGGACAACATACCTCACCAATGATGCAGGCTACATACACAGGGGCAAAGACTGTGGGATGCAGGTGGCACAACGGTTAGTAGCACAGAAAACGGAATCGGCGAACAGTTCGAGTTTCGCCTGAGGTCGCTTACGTTCACTTCCACTAATACCCCTAGGAAAAGCATGAATCCACTTCTCCCTGCGCTCTCTCATCGTAAGCTAACCACTAGTCTAGGGTGGGGCGTCCCAGGGCTCTACTTACACGGGGGTGAGAGGGGGCCGTCAAATGTTCATATTTTTATTTTATTATTTATTTTAGTTATGAGCCGTGGATTTTGTTATTTCAAAAACAAAAAATACACGACTCGGATAAATTAGTTTATATTGTCCACTTGTACTTTATTGTTTTGGTTTTTTTTCTCCACTCCCTTCTTTCTCTCTCTCACTTACACACCCAAAGAAAATATTTTCAAAGTATTTTTAAATGTTTAACCTTGAAAAGGGGACACTTCTCTAAAATAGACTCTTTTAGTTGTAAAAACGATCATCGAAAAACAGATGGTAACTTTTAAACAAAACTATAAGCGGATTAATACGACTCCCATTTTGAGTTTACAGCCGACGCCATCTGTCGCCCCAATGTTGATATGTGAAAAAAGAGTGTTGTGTTGTAATAATAGTTCTTGTGGATGTTAAAGAAGAAAAGTGTCGATAGAAAATATTTCTTTTACTACCGAAAATGTCCCTAATAAGTACATCATGTAACGGTTTTGAGTGCTGTATTTTTTTTTCCTTTTAGAGGTGACGAAAGTGCGGTCTTGTTCGCTTTCTAGCCTTTACGACCTTTGGGGTCGATTACGAAGATGATTCATTCTCGTCTTGTTAACTATTTCTTGATTTCCATCTCTAAGGTCATCTTTTGGGCGCCGCCTCGCCGGGGGTGGTTGGGGGTAGCGAGCTAATCTAGAAGTAGAAAACCAAGTCAGTAAGTTCGATGTTCACTCAATAGGCACCCCACAATTTGCATCTATGAGAAACAGCTAAAGATTGGGACAATGTTGGGTTTATCTATCATGCAGATAAAAAAAGGAGTTCATGTTTTTGATATGCCAACGTTATCAGGCATGTAAAGACACTCTAAAGGCATAAAGTGTCTAATTGAGGAAATGTGTGTGTATATATATATGTGTGTGTGTCCATTCAATAGTGGATCATTGACGAGACGTCCCTAGCCTGAAATTTTCACTGTATAATGTTCGATCTATGTGATCTATAGAGATGCATCTGGTTTAGTGCAGTGACAAAGAAGATTATGTTGAAAAATGAATATTTGTTCTGTAAAATAAATGCTTTTTTTCATCATTAAAGACTTATTGATGTACCTGTGTGTGTATGTAAGTTTTTATATATGTATATGTGAAAACAAAGGTAACTCTTGATAATGAAATTTTAAGTTCCATCACTGCCCCCCCCCCCCCACAAGCTCGTTGTACCACGTAGATTATTAAATCTTTACGTGAGCAAACCTTATAAAGAGCCCAAATTATTAATGCCTTCGAAAAAGATCTCTTACTCTTAGGTTTTGGATTACAAGAAATCTTCTTGGGTTTTGATATCATTATAAGAAGAAAGTTAATCCTCTCAAATCCTGGGATAATCTTTCTCCTTATCTTCTACCCCCCACCCACCCTCATTTGATTACATTCCATTTCATTGAACATGGATCACTTAGAGATTAGTTGATTTTAGAAGACCAAAAGCTGGGATTGTTTCTCCCCACCCTCACCCCTGTTTTTCGCCATACATTTCAAAAACACGTTTTACCCCTTCAAACCATAAATAGTCAAAGTGTGTTGAAAAGGAGGTAAATAATATTACGTTACTAATTTACCCCTTGCTATCAAAAAATGACGGCTATAATTAAGTAATTTTGCAATTGCATTGTACTTATAAAATATCAAACACATTATGTTGCTGTGCATTTTTTTGTTTATGATCAATATTTTCTGAATATTAAACTAATCTAAAGGTAAAATTAAGTAGCGATACATTTTATCAAGTTTAACGTAACATAAAATTCTATTTCTACTTCTAAGTTACGGCACTGATGACGTAGGCGTCAGTACTCCAGGCTAACTTTTTTCATCGCCGTCCCGAAGGAAATGTAAATGGTCCCAAAATCAAAATGTTTTTACTTTATTTTATTATCATCTATAGTTGTTAGTTACATTAATAAAAACACTGTTAAAATGTTGAGGAAATAAATAATTGTTAAATTCCAGTCCAAACCTGGAGTTGACAATTATTTATTTCCTCAAGACAAGAACAATCCTCACCGAATATTTTTTTTAAAAAAAGATATCTTCCCCGGGAAAAGTGATTTAAAAGAAAAAATAATTTTTTTTTTTTTTTTTTTTTTTTTTTTTTTTTTTTAAATCTTGTGTCCCAGTGAAGATATTTGTTCGTCCCGAACAAATTTTTACCGTCCCCTGGGACAACGTTAATTTCGACCCATGGTAGGCGTGACAGACGACAAATGCACATTGCTAATTATTATGTGTGGATGAAAAATTTTAATGTTTCAATTTCATGAAAAAAAAATCTTCAAAGTTTCCAGTTAGTCTCATTTTATTTGCAATGTTTTTCTGCACAGTTGACAGAAAAGTCCCTTCTGATTTTTTGATGTAGACATTGATGTTTACACTCAAATAGGTGTACGTGGCATAATGGTTAATTGTACAAAGAATGGAATCTGTGATGCAAGTTCATACTCTGGCTGAGACAGTTGGCATTCACTTTGCACTAATGCCCTTGGGAAAGGCATGAATTCATCTCTTCCCCCCGGCTATGGGTAAATAGTAGAGTAGACTGGGCTCTCTGGCCTTGGTTGGCAACCAGTCTAGGAGATTGACAACTCTGATACAAAACCAGGGAGTGGGGCCTCTTTAAGATGATTGGATGCCAACTTTAACGTCCTTCTGGCAGCTCCTGCAGCCAAATTGATGTCAAACATATCCCTCTGCTGAAAGTGACATTCTGTTGACTGGGAACCCCAGGATCTCCATATCCTTTGCCCAGGCTTGTTCCCTGAAAAGGCTTACCAAGACTGAAAGAGACTTTCAATTTACTCTCAAAGAACAGCTTCTGTTTTTAAGACCCATCTTATAACTAGACGCTTCTTGTCTGAATTATTTTAGACAAGGTGTTATAACCATTTTATTTCTTCATTCGGGCTAATTTCCTAATCTCTGTTGTTTTTATATCATGTTTTGGTTACTGTACCCTCTGGCCTTCCTCAGGTACAGTATCTGTTATATTTTGGAATGTCAAAGGAAATTTCTTAACTGAAAAATCACTATTCTAACTGTAGTTAGTACAAGTTTTAACCTAACCAAACTTTGGTCATCTCGTATTATTCTGGTTTATATAACCAGTGCATGGCAGTGGGCTATTCAGCTTTGGTTGGCAACCAGTCTAGGAGAAGGACAACTCTGAATTCAAAGTCCAACCCCTCACTAGACTCTGCAGAGGAAAACAATTGCACCATCTGACTATGAAGCACGAAAATGATAACCCGTATAACTTGACTGGTTTGTGTATGCAGACATTGTCTTTCTATTCTGTCTCTCTCTATTTAAAAAAAAAAAGAGGTTATTATTATTATTATTCTACAGGAAGCAGTTGTTGGTTACTTCAATGTGGGTCCTCCCCTACCTCAGTGCACCTTGTTGAGAGTACTTATTCAGAGACCCTCATCAAGCCAAGTGGCCTTTCTTTTTCCCACAGCCTTTCCGAGAGAAGGATGTGTGTCCTGGAAAAAGCCTTAATATTAATTATTTTTAATTGATACTATATAAATCATTATTAAATGATATAAAAGCCAGCTTCTCTCACCCCCCCCCTTCTTATTCATCTTAATAAGAATAGGATAATGAATTGTATATGCCATAGGCACATCAGAAAACTTCTATATAAAATGAAAAAACAAAATGCCTTGGGTCTTCAATCAGAATTGCATTAATTTGATTATGTAGAATAAAAAAACGGTATTTCCCTTCACAGCCAACACAAGGTGTGGGTGGCCTAATGGTTAATAGCACAGTGAATGGAATTGGCAAACTGAGTTTGAACTCCAGCTGGGGCAGTTTCATTTATTTCACATTAATGCCCTTGGGAAAGGCGTGAATTCAATCCCCTCCCCCAGCTATGGGTAAATAGCAGGATAGTTGGAGCCTTTTAGCCATGTAAGGCAGTCCATCAGGCAGGCCCTGTAAAAACCAACAACTGTTACATTGATTGGGTCTCCATAGGTTGTTTGAGAAATGGAGACAAAATCATTGCCTCGTGTGTCGTGTGACTCATAAAAAGACATTCAAAGTTTCCAGTGCTTGAATGTGACTTTCTGGTACATTGACATCTAAATGGGTCAAGGAGCATAAAATATTTCTCTTTTTATAAAACCTTCTTTTTGATTCTGTATTTAAGTATCAGTTTTATGATAATGCTTAAAAACTATGCTGTTGATCTGTCAATGGTTTCTTCAAAGCGAATTTGGCCATTTTTGCTTTCAACCCTGGAAGCAGAAACTTTGAATTATTAATTCTGGATCAGACATTCATCTCCATGCCTATGGAACTTCCCAAATCTGTAAATATCAAAGACATGATTTCATTGCAAAGCAAATTGTTCTTTTATTGCCATTTATAGAATTGCAGAACAAATTATTTAGTACTGGGAAACCTGGCATTGCCTGTGGAAAAATAACTTCAAATTTTACAACACAGTAGAAAATATGTTCTTCAATATATTACTTCTTGCACAACTTGCTAGTCTACAAGCTGAATTTTAGGTTGGTAGGCCTTGTAGTTTTAGCGTGAAAGAGGCACAATCAAAAGGCTCAAATATTAGTATAGATTAATATTAATTTATTTTTATTCTGTTCATTGTCAACCATTATTTTTGACTAGGATTCTTTCATCTTCAGTCTATGGCAGCGTGTAAATAGCGCAGATTGGAAATGAAGAATAGTCTCTAGGCGAGACTTGAACTCTCTCTTCCCTTTTAGAAGCTTTCCTATTTACGGCAACTGCTCTAACGCTTGTGTTATCAGAGCTTTTACAGTTGATACGTGTCAGGCTAAGAATTTGTAGATCTACCCTCACATATGCCCTCACATATATAGTTATTTATTATGCTAAGCTAAGTTTTTTAACAAAGCCACAAATATGGGGCACCCAGTAAGGATTGAACTCCTTATAAACGATCTGCAAAAAAAAAGATTGCTGATCATTGCCCCACATTATAATGACTCACATCTATAATTCTGATCTATACGTGTGTGAAAGTATATCCTTACATATAATCGTTAATCATATATGTATGTATATATACCTCTGCTTATATAGATGTGTGCATATTTTATCGATGTCTAGACGTTTTTATTGCTTCTGTTCTGAAATCGCGGCCATTTTTCTTTTGAATACTTAACACTCATTGAATTTCAAATACTAATAAATAAATTTTCTGCATTCTTTCGTCTGGTTCTCTTTGGTGGGTAAGAAAATCTTTGCCAGACATTATTGTTTGGAAGTAATCCCTTACAATAAATTGACTTATAATTTATTTTGATTTGATAAATGCAGTTATCTGGATGGTACGTATAAAATATGTTATGTATTTAGCTAACAGGTTGTCCTTCAGGCATCTCCATTGACTATATTCAAAAAAGCCATTTCTATTCAATTGATGGGAGTGGGGGTTCTCTTGTAGGTAGAATTCTACAGAATTTTAACTTTTCTGTAGATTTCAACCACCCGGGACTATATTTTACTATTTTTGCTCTTGGATGTTTTTGTTTTTTTTTCTTAACTCATTCCTCCCTGAACCCTACTACAGGCGTGCTTGAAAAATTGCGTCCTTTCCCTGAAACCAACTACAGGCATGCTATGTAGCATTTGTTAAATCGGCTCTGATTTATGGACATTCCTGTACCAGCTACAGCAGTTTATAGATAATAATTTATTAAATATTATTAAAAATAATTGAAAAATTCTTTTTAATATTGATAAAAAATATTTACTAAATTTAAATCATACGCAATTTTAAATCATAACAATGCCAATCAATTGATAATAATACCTTTTTCAATTAACTTTTCTATGGTTTTATTTCACCGGACTTAGAAGTGATACATTGGAAATAATCACTGAAAATTTAGTAAGCGTACATTTAATATTAAGGGATATAGAAATTTATTTACTGCCCATTGTATTTTGTCTGTTCAGCAACAGGCTGTTAGATTAGTCTCAGGGCACACAGGCAAATTGTTAGATGGAGGGAGTCGGGCAGGCCGGGAACTTATCAAATTTGTCTCTTAGGGAGGAAAGAGTTAACAGTGAAAAATGTTAGTTTTCTTTCCTAAGCTTCATATATACCAAGGATATCACTTATTTTGATCACTTTTTTTAGATAACAAAAACCTGCTGGGAAAGCAACTGATTGTGATCACTTTAAATAAAGTGTTTGAGATTGACTGATTTTGATAACAATAACCATTATCCATGATTATAATAAGCGGCTTCCTCTGTACTATCAATGTTAATGTGTAAACTCATTCTCTTATTTCATCAGCCACTCCAGGACAATCAATGACAAAAGCAGGGAAAGCAATGTCTCCAAATTATCCATTTCACTGTCAGAGTAAAAAGACCCAGAACTTGCAAATATAAGTTCCTCTGTAGTATATGCACAATGTTTCTTCATGGATGCTACCATTTTTTTAAAATGCCAATATTGTTTGCTGCCTAAATCATATTTACTGCAGTAAATTGCCACCCTATCTATTGTGAGTTGTTGTAGACAGGCTGTAAGGTGTTTAAATTACTTTTTCTTGCGGTTTTTGTGGTGGGGTGGGTAAATTCTAAAGTTTTTGATAACTTGCTCTTATATCATCAATTCTAATTTTTTATTTTTTAATGTCATATTTGCCAAATCCTTTATTTTGCATATTTTTCAGCGTTTTTTTCTTCTTTTTAACTCTTAACAACCTATTGTTGAAAACTTTCTGAGTCCAAAGCCCTGTCCTATAATGATTGAGCAGCAAATGGCTAAAAATGGTTTGTTCATTCAAATGTTTATAGTGTCTTTACTTATCGGAAGATTGTTGTGAAAATTGGCAGTAATTGCAAGAAAGACTAGTACGACCTTGTGCGTTTTAGGATTTTCTGCCATGTTTGTTTACGTGCGACCTAATGCTCTTTAGGACTTCAAGAGTTAATCAGTTAGTGACTTAATTCCAGAATGGATAATGATCACTCTTCTACTTTCATATGTTGTCTGCTATGCCTCATTTAGTGGTTTCTCCTTGAATCATTTCATTCCTGCTGTTGATCCTTTTGAACATGTTTGGTAATTTTTTTGATAGTTCTAAAGAGACTAAAGCTAAAAGTAGACATGTATAAGGCTTAGCCTTGTCTGGCACAAGGGCACAACAATGGAGAAGCCATTAAAGACAGAACTCTCAAGAAATTCTTAGTGAGTATAGCTCACTATTCATTGCTCTAAGGCAGGCCTCTGAATTGAAGATCAGATTAACCATTTCTCATTACAGAAGAATTGTTTCTAATATGAGAGGAAGGAAAAATTCAAAACGAAAGATGATTACTCAAAGTTAAAAGTGGCTTGACAGCTCCAAGCAGTACTGCAAAGTTTTAATTCATGAATTTTAAATTCAGGATTAGACAATTGGCTAACTAAAACTAAAAAAAAAAAAGGGTAGTTAAGTCTAAACTCAAATTATGCAGGGACCCCCATCAACTCTGGATCTAGCCCCTTTTTTCATCCTTTATCTGATCGGTCCTTCAACTTGTGCACAGATCTTCCTGGGCCATTTGCTTCTGTTCCTGGCCACATTTTGCCTGTTCTTCCATTGCTTCTTATCATCAGGGCCGTATTTATAAGGGGGCTAAAGGGGCAATTGCCCCAGACCCCCTCTATACAAAAATATAATAATTAAAAAAATTAGTTTCTTTAATAATAAATAAATTAATAATTACTGCTTGGAATTCATTATAACGTCTTTTGTTTTAAATAAATTAATAAAACTACTTCTTGTAATTCAGGTCTACAGTAATTGGAGTCTGGGTCAGGAAAATTTGTCTTACCTAAAAATCTACTTGCAGTTTTGCTGGCATGTATTTACTTCAGATATATAACTCATTTAACCTTTCTGTGTATGTATAACTTGTCAGTTCCAATTACATGCAATAAACAGACTTTGATATGCAATGTATTTTAATTTCTGATGAGGGGGCCACCAAACCATCTAAATCCGGCCCTGCTTATCATCAGTTGATTCCACCTCATCGAGGGTCTTCCTCTCGTCTATTTTTGTGCTGTTGGATAACAAACTGCTATTTGTGATGTCCATCTGTTGTCTGACATTCGCATTACGTGGCCGACCATCTTAGTTTTTGCACCTCTTCTAGCTCGAAAAAAAAAAAAACGAGATAGCCCTTTGAAATTCATGGCTGCCACCTTACTTGTTTACATGATAGTGACAGATTTCACTGACACTTTCTTGATTTTGCCAAACTTTTAGCATTTTTATTAAATTTTTTTGCTACTATTTACCTTCATCTCAATTTTTGTTGCTTTCTATCGCAACTAAACTCCGGCTGGTTTCCCTTACAAGATAATAACAAATCTGGCACAGAAGAGACCGGGATAGGGGATGAGGTGTGATTTGGACTCACTGAAATTTTTTATGACTATTCACTTTCATCTTAAATTTTATTAGTTTTGCTTGGATCGATTACCCTCCAGCAGTGACAAATAGCGTTGATAAATAAATATAAAGAATAAGCCACGAGTAGGACTGGAACCCACATCCCCTAGCCAGGGCAAGCACTGTTTAGCCAGGTCTGCTTTACCAATTACGCCACCGAGCCTAACTGGGAGCAGAAGCTCAAAACAACACTGTTAAACCTACTCTTCTTTCCGGTTGTTTGTTTACTTCTTTTACACTGAAAATATCAGATCAAAATTCTGCTAATAACATGTTAGGCTAAGGACTTATTGATCCACCCCTTTTTGTGTGTGTATGTGATACAGCTTTGTGTGGGAGTTTATTCAGGCTTCTGTCTTAACGTGTGTGTGTGTGTGTGTTATCTCAGACACACACACACACGTTATGGTACTTTCGTCTACATCACTTTAGCAAATATCAGTTTTGTCTAAATCACTTTGGTCTAAAATCACTTTTGCCCCCTTTGAGAACTTTTGGAGATATTGTTGGGACGAAAGTGCTGTACCCCATCTGTAGGTATGACTTTATATAGTGACGTCTGAATGCATGTGTACATAACTATAATAATTATTATCAATCCTTGCATTTATATATTGTGTATATATATTAATGGCGTGGGCACACATTTATATCTGTGTGTGTGTGTTTTTGTTTTTTTTTGTGTCCAACACATCTGTATAAGACACTGTTCAGTTGGTCTGTCGGTCGGTTCTGTTTATGTAAACAACAGAAAGAGGAAGGAAGGGGGATATTTACCAGCTGCTATATTACGTCATTAAAAGAAACGTCTATTCTGATCAATAGATGATGTATCAAGCATTTATTTTTTACAGTGTTGCCAAGTATCGTTAGTTTTTAATAGCTAAAACTGTCTTCAAAAATGGCTAAAATCGGCTAAACTTTTCAATTTCCAGCTAAAAATGTTATATATACTCATTTAAAGCCCACTTATCAAATAAAATAAAATAACCATACTGTAAGACACCAGAACAAATTATTGATAAAAATTGTACACTTACTTTAATTTAAACTTACTAATTGTTTTTTTTTTTTTAAATAGCCAGATTTTCAGGTGAACCATCCTCACCTTCTTCTTCTTCTTCCTTCTCCTCCTCCTCCTCCTCTTACTACTACTACTACTACTACTACTACCACCACAACTAGTAATGCTGCTACTAATTCGTTTAGAATCCCTTTTGAAATAAGAAATCACAGATATGGACGTAAGGATGGTGGACGCATCGATGAGCTTATGTTTCTTATGGCAGTTGTGTATGCTTATTGGATTATAGATAATATTTGTATAAGCATAAAGAGATGCATGTATAAAATGTTAATATATATATGTGTGTGTGTGTGTGTTTTACAGATCTGATGGATACTATGGTTCAGTGATGTAGTCTGATATACAAAAATAAGTTTTAATGTTTTCATCTTCCTCCCCTTTGGGGTAGATTATCAAAAAGAAGAAATCTTGTCGTGCACAAAAACCAAAGAAGCTTTTGTGCGATTTTTCTCTTCTGACTTTTGTTTTAAGATTTTCTGCCAAAACATTTTTACGTCTTTTGATCTCAAAGAAAACTTGAACCTTTGATAATAGTGCAGTCATCATCGTTATTCCCCCCCTCTTCCTGTCTGAAAGCACAAAAATCAAAGGTAAATGTTGTTTTGTTTTAGTTGACTTGATTTGCCTTACCATTTACCTGTTCAAATGGGAAGTGAAGAATTGAAGTCTACTTTTGTGTGTGTATAAATACACGTTTTTCTGTGGATATATATATAAGTGGCCGCACATAAGTGCCCAATGCACCATTCTTTTTTTTTTTTTTTTTTTCCCCCTCCTATTTTGCAGCTTGAACACTCTGAATTATGATTCAGTGTTCAAGCTTCAGAATAGAAAAAAAGACTGAGCATTGTAGCTCTAAAAATAACGAAAATATCAACTTTTTAAAAATGGTGCATTGGGCAATTGTCATGAGCAGCCACATATATATAATTCTGATAATTATAATGACATTTATTAGTTGAGAACCTATATTTGCCTGGCGTCGGTGTGAGTGACTGCTAAACGAACAGCCTAAATCGTAAATGTGAATAAAGAAACCAACTCTGTGCGGAGATCGAACCTGTGTCCACCCTGGAAGCTACCTTATACACAGGTACTGCTCTACCGACTGAGCAGTCACTCACACCGGCACTGGGCAAATATAGGTTCTCAACTAATAAATGTCATTATAATTATCATATTCTGTCGGATATAATATTAGCCATAATTTGATTTCATATATAAGTGTGAGTGCGACGTACGGAGTGGCCTAACTGCATGAAAAATGGAATCGGTGAACAGTTCAAATTCTGGTCGGGGTAGTTCGGGAAGACTTCACTCTAATACCCTTGGGGAAAGGCATGAATCCATTTCCTGGCCCCCAGCTATGGGTAAAATAGAAGTGCAGATAGAGCCCTTCAGCCCTGTAAGGCAGTCCGTCTAAAGGGAAGGCTACTCTGACAAAAACTTAAATCTTGGCAGTCGCTTGGCTGTCTCGGGACATTCTTGTGCTTTTTTTTAATTGAGGCTCAATGGAAAATGAACATTATGTTTTGAGAAGAAAAGCGAAGGGAGTGATTTTTAACATGAGGCAAATGGGAGTGGGGAAAGAGAGCTGCTCTTGCCTGGGTTTTCAAATCTTATTCTATTCGGCTTTATCAAATATTCTTTGAAATGGTTCTAAAGTGATTTCAGCTTTATTGAATATTCTTGTTGAAGAATTTTCAATTTGATCTTTTTTTAAACAAATTGAAAAAGGAAAAATAATTTCCATTCACTTCTTGAAGTTTATTTTTTAAATATTTAAAACTTTATGGTTTTTATTTTGATCTATTTAGTTCATCTTTAAAATTTTTTAATTTTCTTTTAACCCCTTTTAAATATTTTATATTACTGTGTGTGTTTGCACGTGTTCTGCATAATATCTACTTATATAATGAACCGTGACCATTTCTGTTTCTCTGTCCCTAACAATGGACTCTTCCACTTGAAGGTAACAATTTAGCAGATGAAAATATCTACTACCCCCCTGTTTTTTGAAACCGTTGACTCGTCCACTGAAACGAGTTCAGTAGTTTCTTTTCTAAAATATCATCTCATAGAAATTCAGATTTTTCCATGAATCTTTTTCATAGGGATTAACAAGTATAAAACAGGTCTGGTTAGTCACTCAATAGAAACCATCGTCGTTTGGCAGCATACCATGATGAGGGTGATCAATTAAAAATAATTGGAAAAGGGGTGATCAATGAAGTTACTTCTCTTGCCTTTTTGTTTGGCAGTGATCACTAAAAAGTCAAACAAGCTTGAATGCTGATGGACACCAACTAAGGGATCAATTTAGCATAAACTTACATTGCAAAATAGGCTTTTAGAGGTGGGGTTCAATATTCAATGTAAGTTTATCCTAAATTGGTCACTAGTTTGTGCCCACTTGTTTTTTTTGAAAATTCGCAACTTTTTTTAGTGATCACAGCCCAACAAAAGGCGCGATAAGTAACTTATTCATTGATCACCTGTTTCCAATTTTTTTAATTGATCGGCATATATGGGTGGTGGTGGTGGTGGTGATTCATAATTTCCCTTGGAATGCTAGTTATTAAGTTGCAAATTGGACTGGAAATTGCTTTATTCTCCAAGGTAGAGAGCATTTTAATGGTATTGCTCAAACAAAAATCTCACGATGTGCCGTTTTTGCTGTGTTACAGTAACAAACATACAGACACAGACATTGGATCATTATAGTATTTTTATAGACCTGATAAGATTTCCCCTGCATTTGGAATGTTGAAAATTGCCTAAACAGCCATAACATGTACATCCATCAGAAGGCATCCATCAATCCAATACACAAGGCGGACCTACATTCATAAGCTTATTGAAATTTTGAAGTTTTAGAATTTTAATTTTAAAAAATTTTTTTTTATAACGTCTTAGAACACTGAAACTGAAAGAAAGTATTTTCAAATTCATAGTTTATTGTCCCCTGCATTCTTTTTTTTTTTTTTTTCTTTTCTTGTCTTTGTGTAAATAAGGAAACCTAGAAAACAATGACATGTAATTCGAAACCACAATGCTGTGGATGAGCAAAAATTGTCGGCTTGTTTTTCAAATCTGATCATCACTTCACTGATTTTGTTGCCAACCCCTGCAGTTAAAGAGGGAGGTTCACTGACCTGAATTCCTTTGTCTCCGTCCTAAGAAATTACTTAAATTCTCTGATGACTTTTGCAGTAAGATAAGCCTGCAGAAAAACAAACGAAAACTGAACAATGTAATAATTTAACCCTTTGTGCCCCTAAGTACATTTTAAGGTGCAAATTAAAATCTAACTTTTGTAGTATTGCTCGTCTTTATAAGAATTTGGAATTGGTTAATGCTCTTTGTCACTAAAACTGTCAATATAGGTTTCTTCAGTTTTTGAGCTGGTCTGGCTGGCTATGTATGTATCACATGTACAGGCCGCACTAAAGGAGCTGCAGGGCTGAAAATTTCAACATTTACTCCTTATGTCTAGAAAAAACATTTTCTTTTGAATAGGTTTTTAGGGGGGGGGGTGTTCAATTTGAAATGTAAGTTTATGCTAAATTGGTCCCTTAGTTTGTGTCCGGCTGCATTGGCAAGAGAAGTAACTTAATAATTGATCACATCTTTTCTCAATTTATTTAATTGATCCCCCCCCCCCAACACGGCATGCTGCCAAAAGATGTTGGTCACGTGACGGTTTCTATTGAGTGACTAACCAGACCTGTTAATGTTTTGCATGACTCCTTGTGGAGCATAGGGCCATAACCACACCACACCACACCATTAGACAATCACTGGGGGTGATGCCGCTGCAGTTTCTGTAGCAAGAGAGTTCTACAGGTTGGAGTTGCTACCCCCCCCCCCTGTCCAACGCTCCTCCTTCACCCGGGCTCACATCGGACTGCCTTACAGGTCTAAAGAGCTCCAACTGCCCTGCTATTTACCCATAGCTGGAGAGAGAAGTGGATTCATGCCTTTCCAAAAGGCATTAGTGTGAAGTGAACTTAAACAGCCTCAGCCGTAACTTGAACTCTGTACGCTGATTCCATTCTTTGTGCCAGTTACCATTGCACTACTCTTCACCTCAACTTATAGATATAAACATAAGCCAGAGCTTTCCAAACTTTTTGTATTTGTGACCCACTTTTTAAATTTTCATTTGCAACACCTTCAGTTTTGTTAGCCAAGCCAAATATGTCATCCCAGCAGTTCAACTGACTCAGGAAAAGTATCTTTTGAAAGATATACAGAATTATACACAGTTTCTAGAGATTATCGGCGACACACCAAAGGGTCATGGCCAGCCTGTAAGTTTGTTTTTGAACACTGGTCGAGTTAGAGGGAAAGTTTACTCGCCTCAAAATAATTTGTCTCAACCAAAATACTTATGCAAAGAAGATTGAATCCTGCCTAAAAGAAAAGAATCATATAAACAGTAATGAACTATGTGACTTTGATCTCATTGTTTTACCCTTCCTCTTCCTAGGTTAACAAACTTTGCAAAGAAAAAAGTTTATGTAGGGGATACATTAACAAAAACTTGTTGTCTTTGAAATTCGTACAATGAGAAATCTATTGGTGTTTATTTCCGCTCAGTGCGCCCCTGATAAAGATTCAGTGGAATAACTAAAAAGAATATTTTAAATATAAAAAATGTCATAAAAGTTTTTTTGTTTTTTTTTTCTCCCCCAACTCTACCAGCGATCAGTCAAGTTAAATCTTACAGGCTGGTCGCGGCACACAGTTTGAAATCAACAGGAACACGTGCCACAGCAAAGCAGTAGATTTCTAAAGCAAACAGTGAAGAGTAAGTGGTCAATGACAAAGCCAGAGAAAGAGTTTCTGGTCAGCAACTTCAGAACATCACGAATGGAAACGATTTTCTCTGCTTATTTATAGGATTACATACATTCAAGACAAGAAAGAAAAAAGATTTCTATTATTCCATGAATTATTCAATGGAGTATCCTCAGTGTTCCATCCTCAATGTTCCTGTTTCAATCGTAATTTCACTCATCAAAAAAATCCATAGAATACTGACCATACTTAATCTCCGAACTTGCGTCACTCGAGTTGGCTAAAGAGTGCGCAAGTTGTAATAATGTGATCAAAACAACAAAGAGGAGAAAATTAGTTCAAATAATTCATAGAACAGTAATTATTCATTTCAGAACTTCAGACAAATAGACACAAATGGAACAAAGGGTACAGCAAGGCCGTGGATAGTTACAAAGAAAGGTCTTATTGATGCATCCTCGTGTGTGTACACATGTATCCCCTGCTTTTTTATTTTCATATCTTGGGCCACCCTCTCTTTCATTGATCTGTTGGTGTCCATTAACGGCTTGATCTGCAAGTCTTGTTGGGAGAGCTTCAAGACATGCCCCAACCAACTGTGACACCATCTATAAATGCTGGTCAACACAGGGAGCTGTTGTGGTATGTCCCTTACCTCTTCATTCGACATATAGTCATTCCATTTGATGCCTAGGATTTTACGTAGGCATCTAGTGTCAAAGCTGGCCAATTTCTTCTCCTGGGTTGCCAGGTTTCACAGCCGTAGACCGTAGACCATCGTTAATATCACGTTAAAATTATAAGACCGCAATTTGGTTTAAAGGAAAATATCTTTGTACATATATAGATAAAGGTGTAAACAGATGTTAATACAGTGATTTTGAGGTAAAAAAAACCCTAATATTTTTCAATGTGTATTCATTTCTATTTTTATTTTTTT
>VCCN01001345.1:2975387-2988992 GCA_006491835.1 Architeuthis dux
TATTTTATTAATACTATATTTTTTGTGTGTGCAGGTCTTGGCCAACAACGGCTGATGCCCCCAGGATTGTATGCTCAGGAGAAGTCATGTAAACAAGAAGATAAACTAATTGTTCGCCTTCAGGAAATCGAACTTGACACGACCCTTGTGGCCATCCTCAGGAAACAGGCTGTCCTTCTTTTGGAAGGTTAGTAGTCTTTGAGAGCTTGACTTTTCATTTACCTTGATTCTCATCTCTGCCCCTCCCTCTGCCATCTTGTTCTTCATTCAGTCTGTATAAATTTGTCATTAAAATAAAAAATGTTTTCGTCAAGATTATACATTTTTAAATGGATAAGCCATGATTTAAAACTGAAAAGAAATTGACGGATTCATGCCTTTTCTAAGAGAACTCAATTTGCCAGTTCTGTTGTCTGTGACAGTAAACTGTTACCCTACCTTGCACCTCTAATATATAAGCGCGTGTAATAAATATATGTACGAGGTTCCTCAAAAAACAAAAAAAATGGCAATAGATAGACAATATGGTAATGAAAATAAGTTTTCTGCCAGAGACCTTTATACTTTTGAGATTTCATTATGGTTAATTTTTAACTGTTTAATGTTTTTTCTTTAATTTTCTTTATTCAGGAGGCCCTACTAGTGGCCTGGGCCTTGGAGTACATACAGAAAGTTTTCCCATGCATTCATTTGCCCAGTACCTGTTCATTAACCTTATTAATTATGACCAAGACCTTGCCTTTAGAGTTGGACTTCGAGCCATGCGGTAAGAACTCAAATTTCTTTTCTTTTTCTTTTTTCTGTCTGTATGCAGTTGTCTTTAAAAATTGCATCTGTCTGTCCATTTGTCTAAATGTAACCACCTCTGTACACTTTTCTACTATAATCAATACAGTAAAAGAAAATTTGTACTAAAGAACTGTAGGGTTTTCTTAAGGTCACTTGACGTGCCTGAAAACAGTCAAAACACACAACACAGCTCGTGTGTAGGAGTTCAGAGATGGCGTGGAAACCATTCAGGAACAAACAATCCGGTAGACTATTACTGGAAGTACACTGCCGAGTGCATAAAAGACACACACCATCTAACACCATTATGTTTCGACAATCTCTTTGCGAAGAATTCACTTGCATCCATGTTCACGAATCTGTTATGAATCACAATCCGCCATGTTCTGCATCTTGCCTCTTTTCTGCACTCTTAAGTAGCTGGCGACCTTTCGTGTATTCAAATTAAGCTGGCATAACATATGGGCATCTCACTCACTGCCGTTCTGATAAAAACCTTGCACACGCATGCGTTTCATTTACATTGCAAATGGCAGCGTTTACAGCATGCATATACGCAAGGATGTTTACTTTGAGATATCATTTTTTTCGTCACAAGAACTTTGGAGAATTTAATGTTATCTGTGCTAAGTATTTTTAATGACAGTTGGAATGATTTGAAATCATCACCTTTTAGAATGATAGTTTCTGCTACCTGGTTTGATTAATGATAATTTTGTTTTGATAATTCTGTTTGAAGAGTTCGAACTATTGAACTTATCCTTTGCATTGCTTGTTACAACAAAGTTTTGTCAGATCCATTCTCCAACCATTTCTGTTCAGCAGAGGGAAATCGAGTGTAAATGGAGCTAATGTGATAGAATTAGGACTAATATTAAATATATCTGACTCCAGATGAAAGTGGAAAACAATAACAATGATAAGAGTGTATGTTTATTACAGAAGTTATAACAACAAAGTATTTCTCAGCTGTTGAGAAGAAGAAAGAATGCATTTAAAGAGTTTGTTATACTACTTAGTAAGTGTCCTTAGTTTGTTGAAGATGTTAAGGAAGAGTGTATGAATGCGTACACACATAATCAGAGGTGAGATTTGCATCTCTGTGGAAAAGGGTGGATCAGTCATAGATTTGTCAAGCGACAAAGAAAGAAAAATACTCTATCTTATAGGAAGTGGTGAGTGGAGGATGTGTGACTGGTCGAAATGTGGTGTGTTGGAATGGATATTGTCAAAATCCCATGGTAAGATGTAAGGTGACAATATACAGGGTTTTTCCAAACTTGGTGTCTACAAAGGGTATTGTGTTTTGAGTCAAGACAAGATAACTATAGTTCTCTGAATAAAAACCTGGGTGTTCTTAAGGAAAATTTGTGTGTCAAGTGGTTTCACTTGTTGACCGGAGTGTGTGAGTGCAAAAATACATATGTGTCTGTTACAAGAGTATCCCCTGTATAATATCAAAAGACCCTTTTCTTCCCTTGGAGACTGTCTACCTGAAGATGGCTGTAGAATTGATCAGCCAGAATGTTGTAACAACGAAAACAGCATGAAGGATGTATTCAATATCTTGAACAACTCTTGGAATAAATCCAGAATATACTAGAAACTGAAGAAATACTTTTTAGATGTAGACTTTTTTCTTTGGTAATGCAAAACGTTAGGTGTTTGCAAAAGTTTCCAGCAAAAACCGTTTTCATCTGTGTTCAATAAAATGCATTTGGAAATTTTTCCCACTCTTTATACTTTGGAGAAAGAACAGTAATATAACATGAGAAGGAATTCTTCTTCTGTAAAAAGAACATGGAAATAATTAATCACCACTACCAACAACAGACCAATTTAAACACTGTTGCTGGGTTTAGGTTATTCATCTGTTCTGACATTTATATGTATTTATGTATCCAAACTTTGCCCAGCTCTAACCATTCATAGTAGAAACTTGAAATTTTGCACAGAAAACACTGCTACCCTCAATGAATAGGGAACTTTTTTCTTTTTTTTTTTTAAATTCCTCCCTAGATAGGTTTTTAGAGGGGGATTCAATATGCAATGTAAGTTTATGCTAAATTGGTCACTAGTTTGTGACTGCTTACTTTTTGAAAATTCAGACCTTTTTTTTGTGATCACAGATTTTCTAACTTTTTAATTGATCACGCTCAACCCAGCATATATGGGTGATGGTGATTCATAATTTCCCTTGGAATGCTAGTTTTTTTTCTTTGTTTTTCTTTGTTCTTCTTCTCCATTTGTGAATTTCTTTTTCATATCTTTTTTTTTTCTTTCATGTTTTAGCTTGCCAATCCTCGAACATGAAGATGAAGATCTCGACGTTGTGAACAACATGGGTCCAGTGGTGTTCAATCGTTTTCCACGCTGGTTCATCCTGGGACATATTGAAACCCAACAATGCGAGCTGGCTTCGACATTACTTGCCCATGCGAAAAGTAAGGCTAATCTGATCAATAATCAATCTAGAAAAATCATGAGCAGTTGAACAAAATCGGCTTCTATTAGAGAATTTTTAAAAGAAATTATGTTTGAAAAGGTCAAAATGTGTAAAAAGAAGAAAATAACTTCTGCCTGTCAGACGGTTTTTAAAATTGAAAAGCTGAAAGTAATGGGAAAATATGTTTGTAGATAATTACTGTATTTCCCACCATATAAGGCACATTACAATTTTAAAAAACTCCTCCAAAAATCACCATGCATCTTTTACCATGATGGTTGGTTTTGGTTTTGGTTAGGCCTTTGGGAAGAGATTAACAGTACTTGTGTTATATAGTTCCTTGGTCCGCAGGAGGAAAATCGTGAACTTGGAGAGAAAGAAGACTCGAAACTTTTTATTTCATAAGATTACATGTGTCATGGCAGAGAATGAAGAGTGGGAGAGAGACAATGAGAGCCCAACAGGGGAAATTGGTCCGGTGCCTTCTGGCCAGGCTCTGAGTCTCTGTCCGCTGCCTCTGCTCGGCTCTGAGTCTCTGTCCGCTGCTTGTCTCCGTCTCCAAGCTGGCAGCCTGTGTCTTCTTTTATGAGGTTTGAACGCCCACGCTTGTGTTCAACATCCTGTTTCCCGACACCCACGCATATGCATTTTTCCTAAGGTCCCCGGGGTCACTTCCACTTCCGCCCACGGGTTGGCCTGGAAATGACCTCCCGTAGCAGTATATCATAACACTTGATTAACACATAAACAACCCTGTTATGGACGTTAGTCCCTGATAACTCCAGAATGAAATATATATGATTAAATTATGATAACAAATCAAAATAATTTTAAAATATAAAAAAATCGTGTCTGGAGCATACCATTCATAGCCTTACTTTATTTGTTTCTGGACACTTAGTGATGTACCGTATTTATCTACCATCGCATTTGTTCTTTACCGTTGAGTATGGATGAATCATCAGTTGAATATTAAAACCCCAAATCTGTAAGATTATTACAGTACTTTGTTGCTGTAGATACAAGATGGCCATTGTTGATGCTTGGGGTAGAAGCATTGTAACTCTTCAGCCAACTGTGGAATGTTTTTAAGAGTTAAGAGAAATTACAATGGCTACAGTGAAGAAAAGGTTTGCTTACACCATAGCCTACAAACTGAATATCGTCAGTTATGCAAAGGAACGTGGAAATAGAGCAGCAGAAAAACACTTTGGGCCACCTCCAACCAAAAAGATAATCTGGGATTGGTGGAAGCAAGTGGGCTACAGGGATTGTGGGATTTTTAGTTTTTTCCTAAATATTCCTTTCCAAATTATAAGGTGCATGATATAGCAGGAAATACAGTAATATTTGATTGATGTTTCATTTTATTCAATCATCATTAAGACATTTTGTTAATAACTTTTTTATTTTTATAAGAGTTGTTTTTTCTGATTTGCTATAAATGACATTTTCAAGAAAACGTCGGTTGATGCCGTTTTTGAAAGTCAAAATCTCCTGCCCCATGTAATTGTAATACTTCTATGAGACAAGGGAAGTAACTGATACGGTTGTCTCCCTTGTCGAAGTAATATCTAGAGCAGTGGTTGGCAATCTATTTTACCAGTAGGTCATATTTCAATTTTTAAACGTTGAATATATTATAATATACAAACCCATCTATAGGGTATTTTATAGCAAAATTGGAAGATTTTCAAGAGAAATAAAAGATTTGAAGATTCAGCAAACTAGCTCTTACAAAAATAACAACACTATTAAAAAAAGCTAGAGAAAAACTTTCTTCAATAACCAAAAAAATTGAAAACATACAAACCAAGATGTTTTGTTTTTAAGCAATATGAATGTTCAATGCATACCATTTTCTTACTGGGTCAGTAAGATTTTCCAGTGGGTCACTAGGTGACCTGTAGGTCATAGTTTGCCGACCAATGATCTAGAGACTAGAAAGGCACTAGTTTTGTTGTACTTTTATAGAGATCAGTTGGCTCCTGCCTTAACTTTGTAAACAGAGGTCGGAAATGTTTTGATCGAACAGAAATTTAAAATAAGCTTGAGTCAATTGACAGCAAATTGTAATTTGAAGACAAAAAAAAAAGCAGTAATGTGTCCTATGTAATATGATGTACACCCCAAAATACCTTTATTAACTTTGGGGTTGGTTTAGTTTTTGACCATAACATATGGTAGAAAATATTTTAACATATTTCGCTTTTTTTCTGTTTTTGTAGACGATCATCGACAGTTACGTACAGTACTGGAATCGGCCGAGACACACATTCACAGTTCATCTCAGCTTTTTACGCTTGCCCAAGAAGCTTTCAAAATTGCCACTCCTGTTGATAACCACAAACACATTCATGTCTTGAATGCTGCCTTTGAACTGGGCTTACAGGTGAGTTATGCCCTTTCTCATCCTCCCAGTGTTGCCGATTTAATTCTTCGAATTTAGGACGGATTTCCACATTCGAAAAATTTAAGAAAAGAATATCTAAATTGACAAGCCTGCCCTCCAACATTTAACTGCCTAAACACTGGATGTCTAGTCTTATGAACCCCAGCCAAGTGTGGGACAATTCCTAAAGATTTGTCTGTTGTGGCTGGGGATCCATTCTCCATCTCCCCACATGTCTGTGGCAAAGACTGAGGAAACCGGGTACTTTTAAAAAAAATTTATTATTAAATTTTTATTCTATTTACCCTGTTACCCTACCTTGCACCTCTAATATATAAGCGTGTGTGTAATAAATATATGTACGAGGTCCCTCCTTAACTTATCCAGTCATTTAATATCAATGAAAAAAAACAGCCCGGTTTAGGAAAGCATATATTAAAGAAGTGACCTAGTGTTGTGTGCTGTATCAAATGGCGGTACTGATTCTCCACACTAAATCACTGACCTTGTGTCACGTTTTGGTTTTGTGGAGTGGCAAATACCACCATTGGATTTCTGGAGACCAGATTTAGCCATTTATTTTTGTTTACCAATAAGATTTCAAAGTTTTAGGCATCAGTTTTCAATCAACACTGAATACTTTTATAGAGATCAGTTGGCTCCTGCATTAACTTTGTAAACAAAGGTGGGGAAATGTTTTGATCAAACAGAAATTTAAAATAAGCTTAAGTAAATTGACAGCAAATGAACCAGTGTTCAGTCAAAAGTCAGGATTTTGAATGTTGATTTTCAAGGCATGATGGTCTTCACTATTTGGATGATTGGTACAATACAATCAGACTTGACTAAGCTTGATGAATGTGTGAATAAAAAAAAATTAACATATGTTTGATTTGTTTCTAGGTGATGCGAATGACGCTAACCACTTTGAATTGGCGACGTCGGGAAATGGTCCGATGGCTGGTAACGTGTGCCACCGAAGTGGGAGTTGCAGCCCTTACGAGTATAATGCAGAATTGGTTTCAGTTGTTTGCTCCGATGGAAGCCACAGGTAAAACTCTTTTGAAAATTTCCCTTTCTTCCAGTGTAAGAATTTATTTTTTGGGGAAAAAAGATTTTGATTTTTGTCAAACTCCAATTATTGATGGAGTTGACTTTATATTACTTTTCTAACAACAATGATGTCTTCCGGTTAAGACCAGAAAAGTGGAAAGGTTATAAAATTTAACTCTTAACATCCTGTTGAAAATGGTAGTGTAGAGAGTACGATCATCACTAGGTGCTCGATATTTGTGACCTTGTACCAGCCATACTTAGTAAATTACTATCATGAAATACTAAAATATTCTGTTATTTTCTTTTTGAATACTCAATGTTTATGTAGACGAATTATTGTAGGCACATTTTTGTAGACAATTTGTTGTTTGGTTTGATTGTTTTCATTTAATGCCGAATTGAGATTAAATTTTTTTTTACAAAGTCTTGCGACTTTGAAAGTTTTTTTTTTTGTTTTTGTTTTTTTTTTTTTTAAATAGTCAGTGAAAAAACAGGTGGCACCTGTTGTTTTTTTTTTTTAATTACAAGAATTTTAGCTAATAATACCTTGCGTTAACCTTTCAAATTACTGTGTAAACCTACTGACGCAGAGCACAGCTTTAGGTATACTGTCAGCAAACAATGGCTATTTACCAGTATCTATAAATGTCACCTTTGACTTTATCTCTGTTTTCTTTGGTAACCTTTTTTTCTCTTTGCTCTTTTTCAGCCACTGTAGCAACGACAATCATGTCCCCAGCAACAGTCATTCAGCTCAACCTTACGTACCAACAGCAAGAAGAACTTGCTAAGTGTGCCCGTAACCTGGCTCTTCAGTGTGCCAACAAGGACCCTCCCAGTTGTGCCCTGGGAGCCCTGAACCTCTGCGAGAAGGACCCCGTTGCCTTTGAGACCGCCTACCAGATTGTCATTGAAGCAGCGTCTCATGTGATGAACTCTACCCAGCTGTTCAACATTGCACGGTACATGGAGCACCGTGGTTATCCTCACCGCGCTTACAAGCTCTCGCTACTCGCAATGAAGAACATCCATCTGGCGTACAATCAAGACACTCACCCCGCCATAAACGACATCCACTGGGCGTGTGCCCTGAGCCATTCTCAAGGAAAGAACGAACTCTCCGACATGCTCGATCTCCTCGTGAAGAATGTGCAATGTGCCACCGTTCTGTCAGACATTCTCCGCCGGTGCACGTTAACGGCACCCGGAATCGCCAACACGGATGGCAAGCGACGTTCTATGAAACTGTTGTCTTACGATCGGGCCCCTTTACGACAGCTGATGGAGGCGGCCATCTGTGCTTATATAAATACTACACACTCTAAATTGACTCATATCAGCCCTCGACATTATGGGGACTTTATAGATTTTTTAAGTAAAGCCCGTGAGACGTTTTCTCTTGCCCATGACGGACATATACAGTTTAATCAGTTGATAGAAAATATGAAACTAGCTTATAAAGGTAAAAAGAAGCTTATGTCGTTAATAAAAGAAAGATTTGGCTTATGACAATGAGCCTGGGGGCTTGCCTCTATTTAAAAAAGACAGTAATAAAAATGATTTATTATTATTAAGGAAAACTTTAAACCTATAAAAATTATTATATATATGTAAATATATATATATATATAATTCATTAATTAAAAACAAGATAAATCTTAGCCCCTAAAAACTGATTTTTTTAAATTCTAGAATTTTATAAGCAGCTGACAGCAGTTACCTCCCTTTGTTTAGAATTTTATAAGCAGCTGACAGCAGTTATCTCCCTTTGTTTATTGGGTTTATTTTGCTCACCATGGTAAAAAAAAATAAATAAAAAATCTTCTTTTTTTTGTACACTACCCCAAACAACACAAAAATCAAACTATTTATTTATAACATACATAAAATCTCTACCTCTCCCTTTGATTTCTACAATCATCTCTCTTGAACTGAAAAAATAAATAGACCAAGATAAACATTTATAAAAAGCAACAAATTGTCCCTCCGAAACTTGGACTGACCTCTCAAATTCGTTCCACTGAAATCCTTATTTGATGTAGCCTTTGGCGTTTGTCCACCCCTACCACAAATTAAAACCTAGAATACTGTTCATGACTTGAGGAAGCCTTTATAAAACCGAGCATCTCAATTAGTTAAATCAGACTTAGATCCTCCTGCGTCATACAACACACGAAGCAGTCGAGGTGCCCACCATGTGCGATCTTCAGCCAGTCTGTTGGTGGTGTTCAACCATCTGTTGACCAGTTGGAGATCCCTCTCCAATGTCTGTCGCCCCCCTTATCTTGGGCCAGCGTCTCTTTCTCTGGCATCAATTTAATGGCTTGATTCGCAGGTCTTGTTGTGGGGACCCTCAAGACATGCCCCCCCCTCCCAACAAGTGGAGGCACCGTCTGAAAATGGTGGTTGATACAGCAAGCTTTTCTGATCTTTCCCTGACATCTTTATTTGACACATAGTCCTTCCATTTGATGCCCATAATTTTATATAGGCATCTAGTGTCAAAACTTCTTACCCACTTGATATTTTTCAGTGGCCAAATTGCTACAGGCCTCCCCCCGTTATAGTGTGGTTCGCATTATAACACTGGTGGATCTTGGACCCCAAAATATTAATCTAGCTTAAAAATAGCTAAATTGATCAAAGTTCGTGCTGGTGAATGTTGAACTCCAAAATATTAATTTGTCTCCAAAATAGCTAGATTTAGCTTAAAAATAGCTAAATTGATCACAGTTCATGCTGGTGAATGTTGAACCCCAAAATATTAATTTGTCTCCAAAATAGCTAGATTTAGCTTAAAAATAGCTAAATTGATCACAGCTTGCGCTGGTGAATGTTGGATCCCAAAATATTAATCTAGCTCCAAAATAGCTAGATTTAACTTCAAAATAGCTAGATTTAGCCTCAAAATAGCTAAATTGATCACAGCTCTTGCTGTTGAATGTTGGACCCCAAAATAGCTAGATTTAACTTCAAAATAACTAAATTGATCACAGCTCGCGCTGGTGAATGTTGAACCCCAAAATATTAATTTGTCTCCAAAATAGCTAGATTTAACTTCAAAATAGCTAAATTGATCACAGCTTGCGCTTGTGAATGTTGGATCCCAAAATATTAATCTAGCTCCAAAATAGCTAGATTTAACTTCAAAATAGCTAGATTTAGCCTCAAAATAGCTAAATTGATCACAGCTCAGTTATAACGTGGTGTTGGCTTTCTTTTTAGTCAACCCCCATGTCTTAACGGGGGATGCCTGTATTAGGTTTTAAAAATAACTGTATGCAACTTTTCTGTTGATTACTACATAGACGGCTGATGATGCAAGAGGCATGGTTTTTTTTCTGGATGGAATGACAGTACCCAGAGCAGCCAAGCAGGTCTTGGAATTCTGTACCTGCACTTGTTCTTCTGTAGGGGTGAAAAAGAGAAATATGGTTCTCCAGGCTTTTTTATCTTTTTCACTTCTATCTTTTTGTGGCCGTGTGATGTCTTGGCTTCGAAGATGGATGCCTTTTCTTTTTCTTTTTCTTTTTTTTTTTTTTTCTCACAAGAATGGAAACTTCATGTCTGCCCAACACATGCTATATATATATCTGTATATATATATATATATCATACAACTGTATGTGCATACACACAAAAACTTGACTTATCGACCTATGGATGAATTTACTTCAGGATTTTTTTTTTTTTTTAATTTTTTTTTTGGGAGGGGAGGGAGAGACAAAAAATTTGACTTGTGAAGAGAGAAATATTCCCCACCCAGCCTTTCACCCCCTCCCCTATTATTGCAAAAATGAACTTTATATTTTTATATACGACTTTTTCTTTCTCTTCTACAAGATTCTAAAACATGACAAAAAATCCTCTCCCTTCTAAAAAGAAAAAAAAAATGGAAAAAAAATTTGGGTTTTTTTTTAATTGGAAAAAAACAAAAAACTGATTAACAGTGGATAATTTTTATTAATTCTATGCTTCCCCCACCCCCATAAAAAAACAAAATCTTTATGGACAAAAATAAAACAAGAACTCATGGAACATACAGTATTTTTTCATTATCAGAGGTCATAATATTGACATGTTTTATTATACAAAGTTTTGTTTTCTTATTCTAAAACCTGCTATAAACATGACCTCTGTATATATATGTATGTGTGCGTGTTTGTGTGTGCGTGAATGGAAGGGTGTGTGTGTGGGTGTGGTACTACTTGAAGTGTTGTTTCTCAGGAAGGGGGGAGGTGGATGGTCGCAGCTTCAAAATGCAATTTTTTCATTTAAAAAGAAAATAAAAAAAAATAAACTCTAAAGAAATTCTTTTATTTTTCAAGCCTTCAGCCCCCTCCCCACATTGCTGGGTAGGAGGGGGGTTGACATATTGCTGTTCTAAGAGCAGATGAATTATAAAAAAAAAAAAGATATATATATACGTTATGAGAGGAACTTTTTCTGTGCTTTCAAGGTACTAAGTGTTGAAGTGGAGTTTCCTGGGGAACGTGGTAAAATACAAGAAGCAACAGGGAATTGAAGCAGAGATATTCTTTATTACAATTAACAATTGCTCTGTTCAATGAATAACCCTTGCCTTACCCCTAATCCTAAATTCTTTAATTAGTCACCACATTCCTTTTCTTCTCATTACAACAAGCAAAGGGAAGCAACTCTAAGGGAAACGAGGTCATGATTTATTACTATTTTTATTGCTATAAATAATAATAACCCTAACCTTATATTAATTATTCACCAGAAATCTCTGTATAAAAGCTTTTTTTAAAAATTACATTCCCATTTAGTGTTAGGGTTATTCACTGATTAGATCAATTTTTAATAATGAATATCTTTGTTTCACCTCGAGTTGCTTCCCTTTTCTTCTCATTACGAGACTGAAAAGGAAAGCGATCAGAAGCGAAACAAAGACATCATTTATTACTATTAACAATGAATAACCATAACCTTTATATTATTTAATCACCAGAAATCTCTGTATAAAAGCTTTTTTTTTTTTTTAATTACATTCCTTTTTCTTCTCGTTACGAGAAGCAAAGGGAAGCAACTCGAAAGTGAAACAAAGATATTCATTATTAAAAATTGCTCTAACCAGTAAATAACCCTAACACTTCTTTAATAAATCACTTTAAACTTTTATAAGAAAGCTTCTTTTTTTTAAAAATTACATTCCATTTGCTTCTCGTTGCTTCTCGTATTTTACAGCGATCAGTTTTCAGGCTTATTTTGTGTTCTTCTAATTGGCTGATGTGGATATTTCACAAATTTTGGTAAAATCTCAACTTACCCATTTTTAATAGCTATCTCTACATTATGGTGTCAAGTTTTGTCTGAAAAAGCAAGTTACTTATTTTTATTTTTCTATTTAAATACCATTAGGCAAGAGTCCTTTGCTTTGAGATCTTTGCAAAATCACACTGGTTATTATTGGTCTACTTGCAAACTTCAGAATACACATTTAACAGTGGTTCCACTTGTTAAACTTGCTTTTTATAGGGCACACTTTGTTGACCATTTTAGGACCTTGTCAATCCAAAAAGAAAGACTACAACAAAAGGCACTTGATTTCGACCAATCACATTGAAGGAAAGTTTCATAGAAAATTTCGTATAAATCCATGCGTTAGTTTTTGCGTTACAGAGAATTGAATGCTCACAACTTAGCTGGTATGACTCAAAGCATCTTTGTGCTTTTGTCTTGAGCCACTGAGAGAATGATTTGGACTTTTATTTTAAAGATAATGCTCATTTTCTGTCAGGTCCATCATTCTTTCTTTGAATTCCATCAGAAGCTGAGCTGGTTTGATGGAGTAATTGCTATTCAGGTCTTGAAAGACACTTATATACCTCCTAGGTTTAACCCATAAGAACCCACTGTCACAAATGTAATTGATCTGCACAGTCTCTTAAATCAAGGATAAAATATAATATTATATAACTCGTTAAATGTACTAAATGACATATAATGAACATCCTGGTGCAGTCAAGTGACTGTCAATTTGCCTACCCAGAATCCTGCATAATGTTCCTTCAAGTAGAAATGGGTCTGGGTTCTTATGCTTGTTGGTTTTCACAGATACAGCTATTTGCTGTCCAATCTGTTTCCCTTGGTAAATCTAACTGATTTGGATATTTTTTCGCAGCTCCTCCAACATTCGACGGGGACTAATATTTGGATTTTATTTATTGAAGAAAAAGAAGAAAAAAAATCATTTAGCACTCCTTCCTTGATCTCCGCTCTCAGATTTCCTCAGGCACCAAAGAGTGATGAACAAACAACTTTTCAGACCAATTAGATTCAGAACTGACAATTTTAGCTGATTTTAGACAATTTTGGTTGTTTCGAGTCAACGAAAAAAGGTACTTCGGAGTTGGAACCAATGTTGCCAATTCCAAAAATATTTTCGAGCTAGTTTGACTGTCAAAAAGCGCTAAATCTTTTAAGATTGTCAGAAATGCCCCAAAAGGACGCTAAAAATGGTCAAAAACAGCCAGAAGATGGCCAAAATGTTTTAGGCAAAAACGTGCTAATTTAGTGCTTTTTGCAATGCCAAAACAAGAAACGTGCCAAATCTAGCTTGTTGGAACCTCTGTTAAATAACATACTAAGCAGAATGATCTCTTTTTCGTTCGAGTATTTCGAGGCTGAATCTCACTACACTTTTGATTCTGGGTCAAGGCCATTCACATCAACTGCATTTCAAGCAGGTTCTGTACCGTGAAATCTTGCATTTGCAAGTTGTTTTATGCATTTTCTACAAGAAATGAATGAATCGGTTCAACAAATAAATCAAATCATTGACCGCTTCAAACTGTTTTCCTCAATCTCCGATCTCAGATTTCCCCAGACACCAAAGAGTCTGGTTTGAAAAGTCATTTGCCATTCAGATTCAGCCCTGAAAGATTTCGCCAATAAAAAA
>VCCN01001345.1:3088282-3102449 GCA_006491835.1 Architeuthis dux
CTATCTCGTCTCTCCATCATGTGTCTGGTCTTTTCCTACTTCATATACTGTTCCAGGGGCACCACTCAGTTAGCCTTTTGCTCCATCTGTTGTCCCTTCTTCATGCTATGTGCCCTGCCCATCTCCATTTTTGTTGCTTAATTACTTGCACAATATCCTTCACCCAAGTCCTCTCTCAGATCCATGTTGATTTTTTTCTATCATTAAGAGTTATTCCTAACATTGCCCTCTGTGCTATTCTGCATTGGTTTTCAGCTCATTTGGTTAATTTCCATGTTTCATAAGTCATGGCTGGTATTATGCAGCCGTTGTTTGGTATTATGCAGCCAATGTTTCGCACCCATACAGCATAACTGGTATTATGCATTGATTGTATACAATTTGCTTTTCAGAATGTGTCTATTTATACCAAATGGCATTCCAGCCAATCGTTATGCACTGTCTTATTTCATTTATGGTCTTTCTCTAGCTTTATCGCCTGATTTAAGTAAATGAATTCCTTAACTTCTTCTAAGGCTTCACAATCTATTCTTATGGTCTTTCTCAGGACTTTATCATTGAACATTACTTTTATCTTTGTTTTGTTTGTCTTTAACCTTATTTTTTGGCTTTCTCTATTTAGATCACTTAACATGTGTTGCAGATCCTCCACAGTTTCTGATATTAATGCATTATCATCACAGTACCTTAAATTGTTCAAATATTCTCCTATGTTCAACAAAGTGGTTTGTTTTATTCTGATGTCTTTTTGATTAGCTGGTTTAATGTGTGTAGATGGTATATTGTCAAATAGCCACTTCTAAAGCCTGCCTGTTTGTGCAGTTGGTTTTCATCTAAAGTGATTGTTACACTATTTGTAAGTATTTTCAGGAATTGTTTGTAAATGTCAGGTAGTAAAGTAATAGGGCGGTAGTTGCCAAGGTCTTTATGGTCCTCTCTCATATGTAGTAGACAGAAGTTTTAGGGCACTTTCTTTTCTTGTAAGCATTGTGTGAATAATTGTGCTAGTCCTTTGTGATAGACCTCTCCCGCATCTTCTCTAAGATCTATTATTACGCAGTCTTCACCTGGGGCTTTTCTGCTTTTCATATTTCGTGGTGCAAAAACTACTTTGTTAAGTAAGTATCATCAGTTATTCCCCTTAGGCGGAAGAGTTCTTATCCACTACTGGTAAGGGGCATTGTTTTACATTCTGATTAACAAGCAGCCACATTGTATTGTGTTATTAGTAGATCAGGGAGCTCGAGAAGCCATGTGTGTGATCCGGTGACCGCGGTCATTTTATGAATAAAGGACCTGTAAGTACATATCTGTCATTAAACCAACCTTACATACTTTGTCTGTTGTTATGTCTGGAACATCACTGTTATGTTATTTTTGAGGCATAGAGGTAGTATTCTTCAGTTATTCTTAATATCTCATCCCTACTTTTGTTAATTTTTGCTTTTTCTGTCTTTTAAGCATATGTTGTTTGCCAGCATGTTCTACTGCTTGAGTGTACTTCAAGCTTTTCCCTATTCTGATAGCTTTTATTATCCTTTCCATGTTTTTCTTCCTTTTCAAAAAAAAAAAATGAGACAAGAGAAAATCAAGCAAAACATGAAGAGGATAGTATATAATATTTATATTTATTATGTAATTTGCTACAGATTGACAGACCGTTTCATTGCTACATGCAATTCATCAGGCGAATAGGTTGAAACCAAAAAACAAATCATTTTTATAAAGAATACTCAGCTATATACTCAGTTACAATAATGTGTCACAATTCTGCGTAGGTCACAAGGAGAACAGAAAATAAGTCTATAGAAAGAACCTAGAAGCAATTAACACAAAGAAAACTAATAAGGGTCAATAGGTCAGAGGTGAAAATCATAACCCTTGAAAATACAGGCTCGGTCGGGACAGGGAACCACAGCAATAAAAAATAATAAAAATGTCTCACAATAAATTGTAAACAGATAGGCATATAAAAAAAAGCACTTGAAATAAATCCCACCCAGGACAAAAAATTCTCACCCAACTGGCCAACATGGAACAGCCAATTATGGACTCAAACAAATCTCACCATTAATAACTGTAGCTATATAAGAAATTAACTAAACAAGAGTAACTGTTCATCTGAAGATCGAAGTCTCATGAAACCAATTGTACAGGTTGTAATGAACCAATAAATATTTTTCTACTATATATATATATATATACATACAGGTGAATCTCAAAAAATTAGAATATTGTGGAAAAGTTAATTTTTTTCTGTAATTTAATTCAAAAAGTGAAACTTTTATACATTCTAGATTCGTTACACATAAAGTGAAATATTTCAAGCCTTTTTTTGTTTTAATTTTGATGATTACAGCTTACAGCTCATGAAAATCAAAAATCCACTATCTCAAAATATTAGAATATTTCATCAGATCAATAAAAAATAGATTTATAATACAGAAATGTTGAACTTCTGAAAATTCTGTTCATTTATGCACTGAATACTTAGTCGGAGCTCGTTTTGTACAAATTACTGCATCAATGCGGCATGGAAGTGATCAGACTGTGGCATTGCTGAGGTGTTATGGAAGCCCAGGTTGCTTTGATAGCAGCCTTCAGCTCGTCTGTATTGTTGGGTCTGGTGTCTCTCATCTTCCTCTTGACAATACCTCATAGATTCTCTATGGGGTTCAGGTCAGGCGATTTGGCTGGCCAATCAAGCACAGTAATACCATGGTCAGCAAACCAGTTACTAGTAGTTTTAGTACTTGAAAAAGGAAATCAGCATCTCTATAAAGCTTGTCGGCAGATGGAAGCATGAAGTGCTCTAAAATCTCCTGATAGACAGCTGCGTTGACTTTGGACTTGATAAAACACTATGGACCAACACCAGCAGATGACATTGGCACCCCACACCATCACTGAATGTGGAAACTTCACATTGAACTTCAAGCAACTTGGATTCTGTGCCTTTACACTCTTCCTCCAGACTCTGTGACCTTGATTTCCAAATGAAATGCAAAATTTACTTTCATCTGAAAAGAGGATTTTGGATCACTGAGCCACGGTCCAATTCTTTTTCTCCTTAGCCCAGGTAAGACGCTTCTGATGTTGTCTCTGGTTCAGGAGTGACTTGACACTAGGAATGCGACACATGTAGCCCATTTCCTGGACACATCTGTGCATGGTGGCTCTTGATGCACTGACTCAGCCTCAGTCCACTCCTTGTGAAGCTCCTCCAAGTTCTTGAATTGGTTTTGCTTGAAAATCCTCTCAAGGCTGCGGTCATCCCTCTTGTACATCTTTTCCTACCATACTTTTCCCTTCCAGTCAACTTTCCATGAATATGCTTTGATACTGCACTCTGCGAACAGCCAGCCCTTTCAGCAATGACCTTCTGTGGCTTACTCTCCTTGTGGAGGATGTCAATGAGTGTCTTCTGGACAACTGTCAAGTGAGCAGTCTTCCCCATGATTGTGGTTGTGTGTACTGAACCAGAATGAGAGATTCATGGTATTTATACTACATAAATAGTGATAAACTCGAAATGGAATATTCTAATTTTTGAGATACGTTTTTTTCTATTTTTGGAGCTGTAGGCCGTAATTATCAAAACTGAAATAAAAAAAATGCTTGAAACATTTTAGTTTACATGTAATGAGTCTAGAATATATACATTTTTCACTTTCTGAAATAACTGACAAAAAATATTGAACTCTTCCATGATATTCTAATTTTTTGAGATGCACCTGTATTTGCAATTGGAATGTGAAAATAGTGTGTATATACACACACCTATATAGGATATGTTTATAGTGATAGAACTGGATTGTATATAAAATGTATAATAAAATTGTTGAAAGTATTGGCCTTAAATATTGATTTTCAGATGTCTACTTTATACAGTTAAATAAGACTGGAGCACACCAAAATGCTAAGGTACCCCAGTGAATATCACCATAAATACAACCCGTACGAGAGTACACCAGTCTATTTATAGCTTGGCAGTCTAGACTACTTGATTAAGAGCAATACTAAAACTGTTCATACTACTTTGCTGTTGGTACCCGGTTCAATTAGGATTTTGAGAGATTTTGAATGGGAAAAATTTAATAGTAGAAATCAAAATTAGATTTCTAAATTTTCAAATTGATGAAAATATCTTAAATTTACATATTTTCAAAGGTGGAGGAAGAAGCTAAATTTTGCCGAATAAAGATATCAATGGAATTCACACAATAAGTGATGTTTCTGTCCACATTTTTAAAGTCAACATTCATAAGTGACAATGATTGCAATTGGAATGTGAAAATAGTGGGTTTTTTGTTGCCCCATGTGTATTTTTATAAAGTAAATACAAAAAATTGATAGGTAGGAATCAAATAAAACTTTTCTTTAATTGTTTCTTTAAATCTTAATTATGAAAAATATAATTTCATTTGCTTATTTACTTTCGTTTTTTTAAAAGATGCTTTCACCTTTTAAACATTTAAAGGACATTTTTAAAAATTTGTTTTTTATAATTTTAATTTAATTTAATTTAAATTTATTTTTACTTTCAACTGAAGCAAGTTTAGCAATTGTAACAAATAAAAAATTTAAAAAAAAAAAATCATCATCACCATCACCATCACCATCACCATCACCATCACCACCAGCAGCAGCAGCAGTTATAGGTCCACTGTGCTAAACTCTGCCACGTCTTACCGGCAAACTTTTCTATCTCATCTCTCCATCTTGTATCTGGTCTTTTCCTACAGTCGGTTAGTCTTCCCCCCCATCTATTGTCATCTCTTCTTGCTAGGTGACCAGCCCATCTCCATTTTTGCTGCTTAATTATTTGTATAATATCCTTCACTCTAGTCTTCTCTCTGATCCATGTTGATCTTTTTCTATCTCTTAGAGTTATTCCTAGCATTGCTCTTTCCATGACTCTCTGTGCTTATTAAATTTAATTAAATCAATTTCAGTTTAAATTTGAAAAGTTTACAAATTTTATTTTAAAAGATCACGATTTTACATTTTAAAAGTGTACAGTTTGATTTAAATTTACTTTCAATTTAATTTTAAGCAAATTTAGCAGTTATAGTAAATCAAGCCAAAAATAAATTTAAACATATTAATTTTAGTTTAATCAAATTTTAAAAGATTACAACTTTAAATGTTAATTGATTACAGTTACATTTTAATTCTGAGAAAATGCATTTGCTTATTTATTTTATTTTTAAAAAAAATGCATTTACCTTTTAAACTTTTAAAGGAAGTTTTCAATTGTAGGCTTCTTTTTAAGAATTTTAATTTAATTTATTTAAATTTATTTTCAATTTCAACTGAAACAGGTTTTAGCAAATTAAGCTTTGTGACAACCCTGTCACATGATAGGCATACCACGCACCATTTGTAGTGCAAGCAAGTACAACCCTCTGTATGATCCAGATGTCAGATGGTGCACTTGACCATTGACAGGGGTGCATGACTTGACCCCAGGGTGACATGATGGAGTGAACACCAGCGAATAATAATACAATCTTTTTTTAAGTTGGAGTTACATAAAACAATTGTACTGCACCATTATCGTTTATTGACTATAGAATAAGGTTCCAACTTTCATACTCCTTGCCCTTGGTAAGAAGGCCTGATCCATGGAGGTGGGGGGCAAATGCCCCTTTTGTCCCCTCCCCCCCAGCGGACACCAATGGATAGAAGCATGCTGTTTTCACCATTGGATAACATGTGTTTGAAAGATTCATTTAGAAAAAAAAAACGTTTACTGTCCCAGGGGCACCACTCGGTTAGCCTTTTGCTCCATGTGCCCTGCCCATCTCCATTTTTGTTGCTTAGTCTTCTTTCAGATCAATGTTGATCTTTTTCTATCACTAAGAGTTATTCCTAACATTGCACTTTCCATTGCCCTCTGTGCTATTCTGAGTTTGTTTTTGAATGGTTTTGTGAGTTTCCAGGTTTCGCACCTGTACGTCATAGCTGGTATTATGCATTGATTATATACATTACACTTTAAGCATATTGGCAATTTGCTTTTCAGAATGTCTCTATTTATACCAAATGCATTCCAGCCAATCGTTATGCACTGTCTTATTTCATTTGTGGTCTTTCTTAGCTTTATTGCCTGACCTAGGTAAATGTATTCCATAACTTCTTCTAAAGCTTCACCATCTATTCTTATGGTCCCACCCGGCCCATTCGTCACACTTTTTGAAGCTTAATAACTCGGAAGCTAATGATTATAGAAACGTGGGGTTTTGACCAATCGACGGCCCATTATTTTAAGCTTTATTACGATTTATTCCCATATGTGGCGGTTTTTAGCAGTTGTGGAATTATGGTGGTTTTTATGAAGCAATTCATTTTGGTAATCCTTGCTTATACAGATGTAAAATACAGTAGCTAAACACAGCATACATACAACGTTATTTTACATTTGTATAAGCAAGGATTACCTCATTTATAGTATATCTTGGGAATGGATAAAAATTATCTGAATATGTTTTTCACTAAACGACCAAAAACATTCGTTGTTTTAGTGAGGGAGCATTATAACCTTACTAAAAGAGAGGATTTGTTATTATTAAATTTTTGACAAGTATTTCTTTCATCTTAATTTCAGTTGCTTTTTATTGCAACTCTTAGATTGTCAGCCCATGATTCTTAGTAAACAGAATGGATCGGAAATAAAGAGTAAGCCTCAGGCAAGACTGAAATTCACATCCCTTGACAAGCTTCCCGAGGATAAGGGATGTTAGTTCCAGAGTCTGATTCTTACCAGAGGCTTAGTCTTTATTTCCGATCCTTGCTTATTAATGATCATGAAATAATGATATGATAGCTGGTGATAAGAAACAAAAGAAATACTAGTCACAAGCATTAATAGTAATGATGGTGCTCACTCAAAAAACAAAATAAAAAACAAAAAATACTGTCTGCACAATGCATATAGTAACCTTATACTACCCAATGCTACCTGGTACCACCTGATACTGCCTGATAGCCATTCATCTATACTAATATTTGAGCACTGTTTGTTTGTTTGTCTGTACCTCTTCTTTGCAAAAACTACAAATCCTATCGACCTAATATTCTGCATGTAGACTGAAAAGAGGTCTACTTTCCACATAGGCTATGTGAGGTTGATCTCTGAGGTTATTCAAGGTCACCTGTGGTCATTTCTGGTCATTTTGAGCCAATTTTCAGAGTTGCTGACCATCATTTTGCACCAAGGATGGTGAAATTTAACATAGGGGTATATCTTCTCACTGCGAACATCTCAATTTATGTGACGTTGACTTCTGAGATCATTCAAGGTCACCGGAGGTCATTTTGGGTCATTTTAAAACTATTTTCCAATTTTCTGGCCACAATTTTGCATCTATAACCTGGGCAGAAAAAAAACATGATAGGATAGGTGGTGCTAACCCCAAGATCATTGGAGGCCAGCACAGGTTAATTTTGGATTAAAATAGCTTTTGGGGGCAAAACAAAATAACTTTAGAGGCTAAAAAATTGATTTTTTCTTCTTTGGTTTGTAAAAGGTTGTGCAACCCCGAGAAACGTTTTTAGACTAAAATTATCGAATTTTAACAAGGCACAAGAACAATCTCTCATGATCATTGGCCTTTACCAGACTTATCCATGCTTTTTCCGTTGACAAATTTATATTGGTTGTTCTAGGGTTGGATCCCCGGACAACCTTTTTCATACTGGCACCCAATGGGAGAGGCACTTATGTAGTGTATCCAGATGACCTGTTGAACTAAGGGATGACATCATTTGCTCTTTTTTGTGCATCAGAATATTCCTTCCGTTACAGCTACATTTACATGTGTAAATCATTGTCTGTTTTTTTTTCATTGGTTGTGTTGTGCAAGAAGAAATATATCAAAGAACATATTTTTCCTGTTTGGTTATATTTTCCATTATTTTTCACACCGGGCAACGCTGGTATCCCTGCTAGTAACATATAAACAGCACTTCCTAAAACAAGTAAAATAATTTGTCAAGTGGTAATTAACAAAATGATCTGTTGGGCAGTATTTAGAAAAAATAATCTGTCAGATGGTAATTAGTAAACAATCTTTCAGGTAGTAATTTGGAAAATTATCGAAATTTTAAACTTAGAATGCTTAAAAAATCTATCAAGCCTTAAATACCTTTTTTCCCTATTAAACTGATTCTTACAGAATATAAATTACTAGCTGTTTATGTAACCAATGATATCATGGGTAGGATTCATTAAACAAATACAGTAAATCCTCGCTATATAAACTAATTGGAGGAAGGGGGTGGTCGTGAAGCTGAAAGTTTGTTATACCCGATGTTGCCCCTCATTCGGTAAATAAGAAGTAAGTTTGGTAGTTTGCCTCATTTAACAAACATCGTTCAGTAAATCCAAAGGGAGTTAGGTTGCCCCCCGTTCTGTTTTCAACCGTACCTCTTCACGCAAATGACTAATGTTATGTACAGTTCTATAAAATCTCAAATAAAAACATTATATAATGTGCGGTTGAATCAAGTTTGTTGTTTAGTGTTATATAAATCTTTTTTTTTCAGCTTTTTATAGCCAGTTTTGTTTATTTATTTTTATTTTTTATAAAAGACAAATAAAATATTTTTTTAAGATTTGTTTTTTACCAAAATGGCTAAAAATTAGAAAAAAAACTTTAGAAGAAAGTTTGTTATGCTCCACACACACATGACAGTGTTGTGGTTTCAATAATATATTTTTATTATACAACTACCACTAAAAGTTATAAAACCATTTAAAATTCAAATGTACATTATATGATAAGGGAATAATAGGAAACACATACTATACTATATGTTATGACTGTTTGAACTGGCAAACCACAGAGAGTAGATGGAGTATAACAGACTTGCTTAAGGTCAAGATAACATTCTTTGAATTAAACTAGGTTAGCTGGTTAACAGACTTTTTTTATCAGATGAGCAATGGTATTAAGTTAGCAGCAACAAAATAACCAGATCATGGTACTATTAATAATACTAAGTTGGCATGGTAGTGCAGTTATAATAGTTGTTCTAAATAGTTTAGTAGGAGTATTTTCTAATAATACTTTGCTTTTAAGCACACAGATGAACCCATCGCTGCAAGCAGGAGACATGAAAGATTTGTCAAAGATTTTGATGCCAGACCCCCCATCTAGTAACAACATGAATCACCGTTTTTCTGAAAAGCATATTTGCAGACGAGTAATTGTAGTGTGGAGGTGAGGAGTGGCATAATGGTTACCCACAAGGAAAAAGGAAACAGCAAAACTGAGTTCAATTTTTTCCAGGGCTGCTTGCATTCACTTTGCACAAATGCCCTATGGAAAGGCATGAATACATCATTTGTACCACCAGCTATGGGCAAATAGCAGGATAGTTGGAATGCTTTAACCCTGTAAAACAGTCCATCTAAAACAGGGGTCGGGAACCTTTTCGACCCGAAGAGCCATTTTTGGCTAAACAAAAAATAATTGAGACTATCGGAGTCGCATAATTTATTATAAACAAAAATACATACAAGAAAAAATAAATTTAACTTTTGTTTCTTACTCAATGCGATTTTTGTTTTGAAATTTCTTCAATGTCCGGGTCATAAAATGAAATGAATCTAAGCCGCAACAACAACAAAAAACAATATGAAGTGAAAATTAATCTGCCAGATGCTGAATACGCACTGGAATATAATTTGTTTGTTTGCTCATAATATAAATTTGTTTTTCACAGCACCTCGGGATAGGCTAAAGAGTCGCATGTGGCTCCGGAGCCGCAGGTTCCCGACCCTGGATCTAAGAGAAGGTTACTTTGCAAAAAAAAAAACTTGGGTGTTGGGCTATCAACTACTCTGTAACACAGGCATATGCAACCTTTTACGAGCAGTGGGCTGCATGATATATTGTGCATCATAAATCGGGTCACACCACTAAATGAAAAATTTAACAAACATTGTATTTAATCCTTGTATGTGGTTTAGTCAAACTATATATTGCTATAACTGCTAAATGTGCTTAAAATTAAATTGAAAGTAAATTTAAATCAAACTGTATTCCTTTAAAATATAAAATCGTAATAAGGTTTGTAAACTTTTCAAATTTAAACTGAAATTGATTTAATTAAATTTAATAAGCACAGAGAGTCATGGAAAGAGCAATGCTAGGAATAACTCTAAGAAATAGAAAAAGATCAACATGGATCAGAGAGAAGACTAGAGTGAAGGATATTATACAAATAATTAAGCAGCAGAAATGGAGATGGGCTGGTCACCTAGCAAGAAGAGATGACAATAGATGGGGGGGAAGACTAACCGACTGTAGGAAAAGACCAGATACAAGATGGAGAGATGAGATAGAAAAGTTTGCCGGTAAGACGTGGCAGAGTTTAGCACAGTGGACCTATAACTGCTGCTGCTGCTGCTGCTGGTGGTGATGGTGATGGTGATGGTGATGATGATTTTTTTTTTTTTAAATTTTTTATTTGTTACAATTGCTAAACTTGCTTCAGTTGGGGGGAAAAGACTAACTGACTGGTGCCCAATGGGACAGTAAACGCAGTAGGAAAAGACCAGATACAAGATGGAGAGATGAGATAGAAAAGTTTGCCGGTAAGACGTGGCAGAGTTTAGCACAAATGTATATTATATGATGCGGTAATAATAGAAAACACATATAGCTATATAGAAAACAATAGTCACCTGATCAAAGCATGAAATTTTTAAAAAAATGAATGCAACCTGACATGTTGGGTAGGGCAAAACGGCTGAAACAATGTACAAAAAATGAGCAACGTAGATGACTAACAACAAAGATGACTAAAAAACAAACATTGTAGTTATTATTTATTTTTTATTTGTTATTGACATAACAAGAAACAGAAAGAATTTATTCATGCATTTTAGTGAGAAACTTGGCGTTGTACATCTTTTAAAGGTTCTCCAATATTTGCAGATATCTGAGATGTTGCAGCTCGTACATTGTCTTCGAGATGATTATCTGTCAATCTTGACCTTGTTTTTGACTTTATGGTTTTCATTCGAGAAAAAAGATTGTCCACATTTGTAAGTACTACCAAATATGGTGGCATATCTTCTAACGAAGCACACCGTTTTGGGGTAGTATTCTTCAGGAAAAGTTGCATAAAACTGCAATAAGGATTCATCTTTTTTGCCAAAGTTCATCACTCTGAAGTTCGAATATTTCCAATTTGCAGTTCCTTTCTTGTTATTCTTTCAACATGAGCATTAAGTCATTTAACTCATCAGCAAAACTAACGTATTCACTCCTTGTGATTGGCTAATGTGGGGAAATGGAAAGCGTCACAAGTCCTAAGTTGATTCTCCCAAATCTGAAGTTTTGTTTCAAAAGCTTTGACATGAGAATACATTTCAAGAATTCACTGAATTTTCTTTTATAATTTCAAATTAAGATTATTTAAATGGGTGGTAATATCTATGAGGAATGCAAGATCCCAAATCAGTTATTATTCTTCAGCTCGGGGACAAATTTACCTTTCATTTCTAAAAAGGTGCATACTTCTTCTCTGAGGCTATAAAAATGTTGAAACATCTTCCCTTTGCTCAGCCAATGAACTACACAGCAGGATACCAGATCGCCAGACTCAGATTCAAGTTCTTCTAAAAATTCTTTAAACTGGCAATGGTTAAGTGTTCACAATTTTCTGAATGTGACCGTTGAAACAACAACACGTATAACATTTTTGAATTCTAACGACTTAGCACATAAATTCTCTTGATGAATTATGCAATGAAATATTGCAAAGTCATTGTCAGTTAAATTTAAGGAAGCTAATTCTGATTTTAATTTAGAAAGAAAGCCTATCTTAGGTCCAACCATTGCAGGAGTCCTGTCTGTTGTTGATACACTGACGAGCATTTCAAGGGAGAGATTCAACTTTGTTATTGTTTTCTTTACTGCTTCATAGATATTGTTTCATGTCTTTCATCGTTTGAACACAACATAATATTAAAGGCTTTATCAACACCACGTATAAAAATTGCAGGTTGAGCTGAATCTGATACATCAGTACTTTCGTCGATAGCCAGTGAAAATGAATTAAATTCTAATGATTTTTCTGCAAACGTACCCTCGATATTGGCTGCAATTTCTTCAACCTGTCTCGTTCTGTTTTCAAACATTTTTACCTTTTCCAGGTACAAAAGTTTAGCAATTGCTTTCTAATTGCTTTTCTCGTAAAATGCTGTATACTTGGCTTTGCGTTTTGGATGGTAACTTTTTAAAGCCAACAGATACAAATTGGGAACATGTACCATTGAGAAGCTGATAAAATTCTCTTTCTAACGATATATATATATATATACTTTCATCAAAAATTAATTCTACAAGCCATAGACTTTGGACTGTGTACTTGAAGTTTTCTTCATGAATTGCTTCACGTTTTGGGCTGTAATCATTAATTACTATTATCATTGAACTTCCCTCAATCCTGCCTGGCAATGCTGCGTATGTGCACATGTGAATTCTCAAAATTGTTGCAACAAGTCTTATATAAGTGGTGGAAACAGAAATTGAACATTAAATTATTAATTTTCATTGGTTGATGCAGTGTTCTGAGTAGAGATGCCAATTTAAGGCCCCTGAATGTTTGAATGGCTGCAGATTAGCTCTTAGGGTTCGTCACAAAAAGCACGTTGAAAATCACACGGCTGATGATGGCATATTTTCTTTTCCTAACAGGTTTACCCACAATGCAACAGGCATTAATAAGTAAGGGAGATAACTGTAGCATTTAATAGTTATCCTCCTTTGACACCAGCTACACCAGACCTCAATCGAGTGAAAGTGTGAGTGAACGATCGAGAACGAAACAAAACAAACAAAATTTTAATAAAATGTTATTTTCCTCATCAAATTAACCATGCCATTCAGAAAGTCAAAAGGGCCGCAGTTTGCCCATGACTACTGTAAAACCCACTTGCCACGGAAACTGCAAAATGGTCCTATGCTCTGCAAGGAGTCAACAGGAATAAACAAAACAAAACAAAGTGATGTGTGAACAAGAACATTTTCTGAAGTTTAAGTGAAATCCATTTTCCAATCCACCAAAACATAAAGTTAGGTATTGGAGTGGTTTTAGATAAAATCAAACAAGATTTTGATAGGAAATTTATTGAAACTGAGTTGAATAGTCATGAATACAATGGCATGGTTGTTACAAAGATCTTATTTTTATTATTTTATCTATTTGGACTAATGCCCAAATTTTGGTTGTTATAGTCGCAACATTTCAGCTCTTGTACTTTCTGGCCTTCTCTAGGTGTCTATCAAATTCTGCAATCTTTTGAGAATTTCAAATCAACCCTTATATTCAATCCTTGGGGGAGATTGTTCTTATTCCATTGTCCATGCTAAGGGATATTGTGTATGCTGGTCTATAAGTTCACAATGGTATTTGGAGGACTACAGCTAACTGTAACTCATCCAAGCCCGATAACTGTCCATATCATGTATTCGAGCGAGGGGGTCAGCTTGGCACTGTAGGAGCAAGGAATGACTTCAGAACGAGGTCACCGCAGGAACAGGGAATGAAACTCCAAAAACAGTTAATTATGGGATGGACGGGTACCCATATGCATCAGTCGCAATCACAAATCAAGCCAGCCTGTTCAAGCCTTTTCCTGATGACAATCAGATGCCTTTGCCTCCTCTTTCGTATGCTTAAATAAGTCATAACTCATGCATATTCATGAGTGGGAAGCCATTAAAAAACGACTTCCTGTGTGTGCATGTGTTTCTTGCAAATGGTAGACATGCACACAAATGCGATCTCTTTGACTGGGGTGAGTGACTTTCAAATTAATCACACTTTGGTAGACGAACCCTTAGTCATAATACCAGTGCATTGGACATTATTTGGACATTAATATTTGCATAGTTTTTTTCTTTTTTAAATTAAATGTCCATCTTATATACTGACATTTACAGTATCTCTTATCAATTAATTCTATCTAGTTAAATCATCCTTGTAATGCTGCCATTTGCTTTTCCCATTGAACCAGAGTATATGACTTCTCACTATCTGACCCAAGGATTGAACTCACAACCATCACGCAACTAGATGTACTAAATCAGTCATGGGCAAACTGCGGCCACGGGCCATATGCAGCCCTTTTGACTTTCTGAATGGT
>VCCN01001345.1:3112259-3127899 GCA_006491835.1 Architeuthis dux
GAAAAGGGGCAGCGGACGCCCATGCAGGTATCCCTGGCTTTTCCAAAGTTCGTTTTCAGTCAATTTTCAACTTTTAGGGAAAAATAGTAATCAACATTTGTTTTGCAGTTAGCCATTATAGAGGCAGTGCGCACCCTCTTTCTCTTACACTCCAATCTCCTGTACCAGGCCAACATTTGTTGACTCAGGCTAACATACCATCATCACCACTTCTTTGGGTCTTGGAACGCCCAAAAGATTTTTCCATATAAATTAATGGTAATTGCATCTTCGCTTTACGCCATTTTGTCCTACGAAAGGTCTTCATATTACTACATTCAGATAGTGCGGGAACAGTGATGGAAACGAGTTTTGGGAACTCGGTATACGGCAAGGCTTGGTTTTGAAAACTAGGTATACAGCAATGTCTCAATTAGTAGGCATTGAACATACACAAAACTGTAAATTGAGAAGTAGGTATATGCTGTACCTACCCCCCCCCCCCTTGAGCGGGAGTAACCTGTATCATGTTTTTGGAATGATCAGTTTAGTTACTCTACCCACTTCTCCTTACAAATACGTTGACAACCTAAAACCTTCCTACCTATATAAGCTAACCTTTCCCCAACCCTCCATACGTCCTTCCTTCAACCCCATCATCAAATACCTGTAGCCAGTTTTGCCGATGTATCGCTAGATTCAGCGCGTTTCTTGTTTTGGACGTGCAAAAAGCGCTAAATTAGCGCGTTTGCGCCTAAAATATTTTGGCCATTTTTGGCTATTTTCTACCAGTGTCTTTTCGGCCATTTGTGGCTATTTTTTAAAAAAAAATTAGCGATTTTTAGCAATAAACTACTGCGAAAATATTTGTAGTGTCTTTTGGCCATTTTTTAAAAAATTCAGCGCTTTTTAGCCGTCAAACTACAGCGAAAATATTTGTTGTGATCTTTTTTTGTGTTTTTTTGGCCATTTAAAAAAAGGTTTAGCGTTTTTTTAGCACACAAACTATCGCGAAAATATTTGTAGTGTCTTTTTGGTGTTTTTTGGCCATTCTTTTAAAAATTTAGCTCTTTTTAGCAGTCAAACTAGCCCTAAAATATTTTTGGACTTGGCAACACTGCCTGTAGCAGCGGCAATTGCAGCATTTGCCCTCCTCTTGTTTTTTTTCGCCATCGTAGTCATTGAAATGTTATTGATGCTATTGTATCGTTGTTTTTGTTTATCATTTATCGTATCTTCCTCTTCTGCTCTATGCTCCTCTCTTCTTTGCAGTCTACCGCTCCGAAAAACACTGTCGATAAAGCAAGTAGACGACCACCAGCCAAGTGCTGTGTAGTCGACTTATACCTTCTCTCTCGTTAATAAACAACCAAAGCTTCAATTCCATGTTTCCTCTCTTCCCTCTCACCATTTAGTACTTCATTTCAAAGTACTATGAATGGTATTGTCTTTTTTCTTTGTTTGAAAACTGTGCATCTGTCGTTATTACAAACTCTTATTTTCTTAATTATGATAGAACAAGAGTTATGAGGAAGGAAGTTGGAGAAGAGGCTCCCTTTCTTTAACCCCCATTAAAATTGTGGTCTTTCGTTGTTTACACGGTCAGGTTTTAACCAGAAATTATTACCATAACTTAAAAAAATAAAATAAAATAAACAGACATTGCTACTTTTACTAAAAATTGTCATCCTAGTCATGTGTTTTGGTTTTTTACCGTATCAAAAAATGTGGCATTCATAAGCAGTGGCGTAGCAAGGGTTCTCAACGCCCGGGGTCAAAGATAATACCCGAGTGCAGTTGTGCGCAGTGTTGTCAATTTAGCGCGTTTTGCGCTAGATTTAGCGCGTTTCTTGTTTTGACATTGCAGAAAGCGCTAAATTACCGCGTTTTCACATAAAACATTTTGGTCATTTTGACCATTTATAGCGTCTTTTTGGCTATTTCAAAAATTTTAGCGCTTTTTGGCCGTCAAACTAGCGCGAAAATATTTTTTGAATTTGCAACACTGGTTGTGCGATATCTTGGGTGGGAATAATTATTATTTAACATGCATTATAGGCTACATATGTGCCCCTTCTTCACACTTGAGCCCGGGGGCGACGGCCCTCCTCGTTACGCCTCTGTTCATAATGCGCCTTACCATGCGGTTCGTTAAATGGTTAGCGAGCTAGCTAGTCTCTAGCAGAGTATTAGTTAGTTCCTCACTGGGTGCCCCCATACTTGAAATGAAACCTCATGTTTAGTGAATAGTCTAAGCTACATAATACACAGTAGTGTGTGTTGGTTGGTCCCACTGCCATGAGGAAAAGGGAGTTTGACATTTTAATTTAGATTTCCCCACGTTCTACTTCCCTCCTCCCCCTCTACATCATCGCTGAGACTCCGCCCTCCTCCACCAGCACGGCAACTCCCAACCCACCCAATATAAAACGCGAAAAGGGGGGAGAGGCAAGCAGTGTTGCCGATTAGCGCGTTTCGCACAAGATTTAGCGCGTTTCTCTTGCTTTGGCAGTGCAAAAAGCGCTAAATTAGCGCGCTTGCACCTAAAACATTTTGGCCGTTTTTTGGCTATTTAAAAAAATTTAGCGCTTTTTAGCAGTCAAACTAGCGCGAAATTATTTTTTGAGTTGGCAACAGTGAAGGCAAGACTTCTTAAAAGAGATTATGTTGTTTGTTGTTGAAAAGTAAAGCTATTTATGATTAATCCTCTATATTATGATTAATAAAACAGTCGTTATTTTTTTACGACACGGGTACTAGTACTAGTACGAATAGTACTATCGTATTAGTAGTAAATAAAATAAGTACGTCGGCGAGATTCATTCATATGTAAAAATCCAATAGTTACAGTTACAGACAATACACTACTAGTTTCATTCAAGAAAACTAAGGTATTTAAAAGAAAGTTAAATTCTATTATAACAAAAATAAAATAATATTAATTAATTCGGTAATTGACACTGCCATAATTTCTTATTACTTGCTTTACTCACTGTAACGTAAATAATATTGTTAACTTTTAACTTCACTAGAATTTTAAAAAACCAAACAGGTTGACCACTCACTGCATTCATCAATTTTGTGGTTCCTTTTTCCTTCACCTCATTATTAACTTTAAGCCTCTGTGGATTAACAAACAAAACAATAACAAATCAACTAAAAATTGACTCCGTCAATAATAACGTTTTTCTTCTTCGGCCTACCTACAGAAAATTAATTAAGAGGCCGCCTTCACACTAGTGGAAGACCGGCAAACCCGATTTCTTTTTACGGTGTATTAGAGTCTTATTTAATTACTAATTTCTAATGCCAATCATTTGCAGCTCCCCTCTCTCGTAACAATAACAAAAACCCGATACCTATGCTGTTATTCATTTAGGTTAAATACAGAACACAGGTAGCAAATAACTGCTATTCAGGCTGCTCACTCTAACCCATAATTTGGAAAATACATGAGTTTATATCACATAAGAAGAGCATGGTACTTGTGTTGTGGCTGATGGAGGATTGCTGTTTACATCAACGGCGTGAAGGTGTAGAATTTTAGACCCTCTTTTATTTATAAGATAATTCTATTAAAAACAAAAACTACAAAAAAATAAATAAAGTATACGCCTGAAAGAGAGATCGAAGTTAATAGAAATACCAGAGGTTTCTACCTGGAAGGGAATGACAGTATTTTTGAGTGGCATTTATTGTTTTATTTTATAAAATAAACAATTGTTTTCTTTACAGATTAAAAAGAAAGCAGTAAAATGTTACGCGTGTCTGTTTTTTTGTTACGTCTTCTAGACTTTGTGAGTATCAACCGAAGAAGGGATATCTTGAATTCATTCTACATTTTTCGCAACAATTCGTCTTGCTAAATTCAACAGTTGAATTTACGTTTTTACAAAAACGACAGTACCGGTTCGATCCATTTGCAAAAAATTGAATACAATTTTTTATTTTTACAAAGGTCTAAGAACAAATGTTATGCTTTCTCCCTTTATTTATTTGTTTTTAAAAATGTTATTTTGGGAGTTGAGGTGATGCTCGTGCAGTATTCTGATCTAGGGGCATTACCCTTAGTTTTTCATTTGTTCAATTAGAACATATTTGTCCGAATTTTCTTCATAGTCACATTTGTGGGAAAGAGTGGTTACAAAACAGCAAGGCAGAATTTGTCAATGAAGAACATATTAGAAGAGAAAAAAAATCACAAGAAGATTTAGATATTATATAGATACATGATTGCTTTTATATTTAGATGGAGGACAGTAGTTTTTTTAATGGTTAAAACTATTCTCAAGTTTCTGCTTGGATTAACAGTTTAACTTAATTAAGTTTTTAAAAAGTATAATCTTTTTTTATAGTAACCATTTTAAAATTAACAGTCAAATTAAATTCAGTTCTCAAATTAAAGCAAAAAAAAAATGACTTCTTTAACATTTTTTTTATTTTTCTTTAAAAAATGATTTATTAAACTAAAGAAATTTCAAGTTTATTTCCTGTATTCTTGATTAAGTTGAGAGACACATATAGAGCAATTGAGTACGCTCCAGATAGATACGTAATAAACAATAGTTGCGATGCTCGGCGAACAACACAACAAAACCCAGCAGCACGCTCACACACTGAACAGAAGCAAGGGAAACTTCAACGCGAACGGTACACAAACATAAAGTCAGTGCTTGCATGTTGACAGCTTCAGAGAGTCGTCTTCTTCTTCTTCTTCTTCCCATTGGAGTTAACAGTACCTTTGCATTTAGAAAACAGTCGGAGCGTGTTTACTTTCGTTGCTACTATTACTACCGCAACGATCACAAGAGTCAGAACGAGAAAACGGCAGACTAAGCGAGCAGCTGCGTTCTGCCATTGCTTCAAGAGTGTTTTTATTGGCTTGAGTACTGCTGTATACGGAGTTGAGTATATCGCTACATTCACTTACTGCTCTGATCAGCTTATCTAAGAACTGGGCTCTGTAATGTCCAAAGATGCCGCTTTAAGGATAAAAGCCCCTAACAGCAGAAGGAAGCTCTGTATCTGACCTCTGAAAGGTTCCCCATGATGGTTACTAGTCTTGAGAGTTGTCAGCAAGGCCCGCCGTTTAGTAATTACCTGCGCGGGCCTCTAAGTATGAAACCTATCCGAAGCCAAACCATAGACCTCGGAGATGAGAGTATGTCGTCTTATTATGACGATTCTGACAGGGATGAAGATGGGGGTCGCAGGTGTTCGAACCCTTGTCTGTTTCCCGATGGAAATAACGGGTATCGACCCCCGACAGCTTCGAATTCTTGCGAAGCTCTCAAACATGCCGTGTCCGCACTGACGCGGCTGGATGATTTTATATGTGAAAAGCTTGGATCAGGCTTTTTCTCAGAAGTCTATAAGGTGAGAATAATTGTTATTTATCCTTTTTGTTAAATCATTCAGTTACACCCTTTTTTATCAATAAAATGTTTCAATTTCAGCGTTTCCACTATGTATGTAACTACTACATATTAATTCATTCATTAATGTACAATACGATGGCATTAAAAAAAATCCGTCTACTCTATTGTATTTTAAAAATAAGTATAATATTACTATTGCCAATAATGGTGAGTTTGAAGATTAACTTTTACATGTACAATGATGACATTAAAAATTTTGTAAGTAGACTAATAAAATTAACCAGATTTTTTTTTATTAGAGAAGATACGGGAAGAAGACTAATTTTGTACGGAAATTAATTAAAATCAGCACACCTGACCAAAACAGCTGGATATAGTCTGGCCCAGTCGCTTAAAAATCTACCTTTCCTCAGTATTTTGAAACTAACGCCAATTTTAGTCTCTCATTATTATGTTAAGGCTAAGCAATTAAAACAAAAACCCTAACGTATGTGGCATTGGCATATTTATATTTGCGTTTTCTAGTCTATTCTTTCCTTTTTTCCCCTAAGATTTACGCTACAAAAAGATTCAAGAAGCAAATACATTTGAATTTTAAGTTTCGTTTTTCTTCTCTCTCTTTCTGATACCCACTTCTAAATCTACCTGCCCTTGCAGCCTGTATGTTACTTATTTGCGTAAGATTCGACTTTTAAGTAAAGACAGCGCCACCCCATCAACTACTACTCAGTCACTGTCTCTAGTATCGATCTTAACAAACACACACACACACACACACACAAAAAGCAGCACAGCATACACATCACTTATGATTACTACACACCTATACGTTTAGTTTTTAAAGGAAATTCCCGTGTCGCTGGTTCAATAAATGGTTACCAAAACTAAGAAAGATTAGGGTCAAGATTCATTAATTCCTTGCATTAGTGTTAATAATTTTTTTCTCGTATTTTGCTTAGCTTGCATTAAAAAATCGCCCGCGGACGATCAGTGACATTACCGGCCGAAACATAAACACTATTTACCCTGGTCGTGATTCTTCTAGAAAAGTAAAACAATAAAAAGCTGTACTACACACTTACAAACTTGGTATTTACCATTATTCTACAAACAACTAGCGTTATCTGAGTGTGGGTGACTGACTTGCGTGTAAATCTTTTACTACGCTGTGAATCTTAAGGATGTTTTTGTCACGTGACCACCTTACCGTAAGTCGCTATGAAGATAGGCTTGAAAATGAGCCTTTTTTTTTTTTTGATTTCAAATACCAAACAAATATGTACCGATTTTCCGTTATTAAAGTAAGAATGTTTTGAAACTGTTTTCCTATGTTCTTTTAAATGATTGTATGAAAAGTTTTCATTACGCAAATGAATAAGACTGGGAGGAGGAGAGAAGCAGAAAAAAAATAAAATAAAATGAAGTCTCATTTAGTTCAACTTCAATGAAACTACGTACTACCTACTTATTGTCAACCTTTAACAATATAAATGCACTTTCCTCTGAATTTATCTGAATCTCGGTTGAACGTAAAATTTACCCCTGGCTTTTTCGTCAAATGAAATGCATAACTTTCTGACTTACTACTACCTATTTTTGGTTTGAGACCCGTTCTTTCTTACACATCTCTTGTGTGTGGTAACGAGTCTCACCTACTCGGAACGTCCAGACTTCTCTGGTGCTTGTTAATATTAATTCTCTTCTGTAGCGCAGAGAAAGTCTGAAAATGTATTCATTGTGAACGCCGACCATACGGTAATTAATTGATGTGAAAGTGAATTGAACTCTCGACTCACACTCATTACATTAGCATTAGCCAATGCCATGTCACACTTACACTTTAGATCATCACGTATTTTACAAGTCTGTGAATACATGGTCAATAGTGTGCAATATGTAAGAAAGGATTGCCCAGATTTCTATATTGCCTACTCGATACTCGTGAGATAGATCCCCGAAAAACAAACAGCTGGCATAAAGAATTTACCAGATGAGCCACGACCCGACCCAGTAGTAGCGCGTAAAAGCAGTTTTTGTTGGAAGAAGAGAGACGGATCAAATTCGTTTATTTCATATTGTGGATACATCTTTTTGAAGAGTTTTTGACAACAGTAACAGTAGGTCACGGGGGTGGGGGGATAAAGTAAAAGAAACAAAACACACACTTTTTTTTTAAATTTAAAGAAATCGTTCAGTTGTAAAAATGCCAACTAACTTGTGACCAAAGAAGCGACGATTTGCTTTATGATCACGTGACAAAAACTCTCCGTCCGTTCAACTCGCGTTTTGAGCTTTGATGCCCAACTTTAAGTTATTATGTTTTAACAAATAAAACTTAAAATTTTATTTTTAAACCTTAAGTTTCTCTAAAAAGATCTATAATTGTTTGAGGATCTTTTCTTATTTATTTCTCACGAAGTCTAAAAGAATTTAATGTACAAATTAATGCTGTCAAAAAGCGCATTCCATTCCTGAGGTCCTCCATCAAACTGTTTTATTCATGACTTGAAAAATGAACTCCCAATTGACCCCCTAAAAAACAAAAAACGGAATTTAATAGTTTAGAATAAACAACGTTTGTTCTAGTTTCATGAATCAAAACTGATTTGTCTTTTTTCTCTTTGATGTCTTCGTGTTACACGCGGTAGTTTCAAGTGAGGTTATTTTTTCTTTTCGTTTTCTTTGCAAAATCTTTACTAGTCGTGTGTATTACCTACTTAATACTACGCTATTACTATCTATCAATTAGCTTCAGGGGCCTCCTTGGACAGGTGTAGTTATGGCACTTATATCCTTCCTGCTTTAGCCCCTCCTTGACAGTACTACTCTTCTTGGTTTTGATAAGCCCTTGGGGATTTCTTTTCAAGTAGTGTTTATTTTTCTGTATTGTATCGGTGTTATCTTTTCTTCTTCTTCCATTGTTTACCTACAGATGACATAATTTTCTTTGTATCCTTAAAAAAGCGGGAGTTCAGTTGCCTACTTAGGAACACCTGGAAAGGGGTCACCTGTTGTTATGTACTTGAACCCCCACTTTTTTTCTTTCTTTCTTTCTTTCTTTCTTTAAAAGAGAAATAATCTCTACAGATTTTTTTAATTAAAAAAGAAAAGCGAAAACAACTAGTCACTTTTTCACAGTATCACTACTAGCAGAAAAACCAAAAAAAGAAAATAGTTCAGATAACCTCCCTTAGGCATCTCTTTGACACCCTATTTTAAAATTAAAATTTTAAAAATGTTGTTCGTAAAAAAAGAAAAGAAAATAGTTCAGATAACCTCTTTGACACCCTATTTTAAAACGTAAATTAAAATTTTAAAAATGTTGTTCGTAAGTTTTTTTTTTTCCTTGTTTTTTTTTTTGCTAGAACGAATAAAGTTCAAATAAATAATATTTGTCCGGAAAATAAAAAAAAATTGTCCACCCATATTGTAAAATGTACTACAAGAAAATATAAAATCACCGCAACACAGCTAAGATTCTTTTTTAAGGTATTAAACAAATTGATGGCGTACATTATTATTACTATTATTAAAATAAAAAAAGAAAACTCTTAAAAAGGTTCAAATGTGATCGAGTTTAAAATAGAACGTTTGAAACCTGATACAACATTGCGAAACCGGTCAAAGTTAAATTTAACAATAACCTCAGCCCGGAGAAATGTTACAAGTACAAAAAAGGCACCCAACGACCTGTGTCAGTGTCCCTGCGATCTGCACTCTTCATTGTGTGTGAAGGACCTTTTTTCTCTCGGGTCATCGTCAATGTTCTGTTGTTTGTGTTGAAACCAGACAAGGAGACTTTTTTTTTTATTAAATAATTTGAGTCAAAGTCCTTAACCTGGGTTGTCAATCACTAGAATTATACAATGATTGTGAACAAAACACTTATATGATGTTATGTTGCATTGTTTTTTCTTCTTCTTCTTCACTGCTTCACCTCCTGACCCTCAGAAGACAGGGGCCTGGTTAAAAATAAAATATTTAAAATAGTTTCATTTAAGTATTAACCTATTTTTACTCCAATGAAACGTATTTAGTCATTATTTGACGGAGAAGGTGAATTTAAGTGTTGTTATTTGCCATTATGTTTAATTACTGACCCGACTTTCGTGGAAGTCGGGGTGGGAAGGCCTAAATCAAGTGCTGGGTCATTTCTTGAAGCCCTTTGAAAACACTAGGAACTCTAGACCTAGCAAGTCTCCCGCATTTTGAAGCCAAATGCTGTCTTCCTCCCGCATGTAATGAATTTGTACGAATCTCCCGCATTGAAAAAATATGCTTGTAAACATTTTCCCCCCTCCTATTTGCAGACCTACCAAGTCCCCCGCGTTTTGTTGATTGTCTTGGTTTAAAATTATGTTAAGATAACCTTTCAATACACTGAAGTGAAGAAATAGCCTTTTTTAGAGCTTCTAGAATTGAAAAATCTTCATCGACCTTCCCCCCCAAACCAGGGTGGGGGTGCATTATTTTTAGGAAATCTCCCACCTGAGAATTTCTAAACCTTGGCAGGTTCTGGAACTCGTTGTTGGCACCTTCAATGTCACATTATTTAATTTTAGCTGTGTTAACCAAATCATCTCGCAAACCAATTCGTGAGTTTTTAGAGTATGAGTTCGATTCTCCACTACTGAGTGCCCCCTGCTGTGTGACCTTGTGTCAGATTAAGCTGTTAGGAAATAACTATTATTGGGTGCTTACCGTAAAGCTCATCTCGTAGACCAATTCGCCAGTGTAGCGAATTCGGTCCTTATGTTAGGGATCCCACTAGTGTAGCCTTGTCAGACTAAGCTGAGCTTAATTAATAAATAAATAACCATAATATCACACATATTGTCATTTACTGGAAACATTATTTCATACCTTAAACTTGTTTGCTTTTGGTAAATTAAAATTCGACACCGAAAATAAATTAGGCTTTTCGTTGTAACACGTTGGTTTTGCGTTAGAGCTGTTCACGTTAGTGTTATGATTTATTCCCAAATTAATAAACATGGAAGTGCAATTATGACATCCATTAGAGCGAACATTTTAGGAGACCCTAAACTAAAACATCTTTCATTCCACCCCCGTCTCAGTTACTCCCACGAATTCTTGAATAAAATCACCAAAGACCAATGGATTTGGTTTGGTGATTTAAAGATTTGGTTCTTTACGTTCTTTTTCATTCAGAAAATGAGATACTTAAAAAAATACTTAAAAATACCACCTTGAGGTAAACTGACGTATAATCACTGTTTAAGTTAACAGTGATTAGTCGTCAGTTTTCAGTTTACCTTTTTATTGCTCAAGGTGGTATTTTTAAGTATCTCATTTTCTGAATGAAAACAAGGATTTAACGTAACCGTGTTAACGTTAAATCCTTGTTTTCATTTGTTTACCATTAGGGTTTAGGTGATCTACAATAAATGTCAGTATGAGGCGAAACTGCTTCACATGAACGCCTGTTTCTTTGAATAAATATTTACCGTAACCTTTCGATATTTTCGTGTATTATTTGATGTTTAAGAGAAAATTTCAACATCTTTCTAGTTAGTTCGTTTTATTTGTTGGAAAAAAAAGGGTTATCTTATTAGGTGCTTTTTTTTGTGTTGATGCGAAATGAAACTATGACCCAAACAGATGTCGACGTGTCTACCACTCAACGATGTGAATGTGGGAAAGAAATCAATTTAAGTTAAAATTGATTTTTAAAAATATTCTGAGATTCTCTATTATTCACGATCTATATTTAACTAGATTTCTTGTTCCGTCTTTCGGTTTTTATTATGGAAAAGAAGAAAAAAAATCGAAATTCCCTCCACCTTCTCTTTAATGGGGGAAGGAAAAGAATGGAGAATAATATTGTGTGGGTGTGCACTGCGCGTTCAGATCTATGCATGTTATGTTCTGCATACACTACTAAGGCATTGATGACGATATCTTTGGCATCACGATCTATTTATAAACTGTCGTTTTCGAAGCCGATATTTAAGATCGATCGATGGAAGAGAAAGAGATTTACAGAAAAAAAAAGACAAAACAAAACACGTAATTCTTCCTTTCTGACTTTTTAATACCATTCTTCTATGAATCGGCAAAAAATATTCCTTATTTTTAAACGTAGAATAGAAATAATTTGTAATCGTTGACTACACGCCGGGCACATGTTACCAACGTGTACATAATTAGCTCTGCCTACGAAGTTGGTTCATTCATTTCACATGTGATCTTATGATTATTTATATTGTTTTATTGATTTCCCGGTGTACTGAGTAGTAAATATGGTTAACATGCGTTCTTGTTGTCGACTCATCACCGCTTCTTGCCCCTTCTCCCACAAAGTGGCTTTAGCATGACCCTTTCTGGGGGGAAAAGGCGGTCAGGGGCAGTGATAGTATGATGAGTTGTCGGCTATTTAGACCATGTGTAGGTCAATCATGGTTCATTTGTTTAAATTCTTGGTTAATCTTTAGTGACATCTGACTTGATTTTGTCATTGTATGGGGCGGATCCATAGGGTCTTCCAGGGTCTTCTGGAAGACCCTTAGAATTTTTATTTATACTGTTTTCTGAGCGTCTTTAAAATCTTTTCGTGTCGACACCTGACAACCTTCAAATTTTTTTCCCGAAAACTTTTATTTATGGCCTGAAATACAATTTTAGCCAATCTTGGATACATAATTTTCAAAATTTTCTGGGTGCTCAACAGGCCAGATCCACCCCAGCATTGGTCTACAAAATTACCCTGTCATATAAAACTATTATACATGGGAAACAATCGCACAGAAACATTGAGGAGGAGGAACACGCTTGTGACCAGAATTGTTAGTCTGATAAATGACAGTATCATGGTTAGTGACGTCTGACTTGAATTATTTTTTTTAAGAGCGTTCAATAAGAATATTGAATGGTTTATTTTTGTACATTTATTTTTACATTTTATCATATTGCAATAAATTTAATGACTAATGGCATTAGTCTAATGCCCCTAAAAATTAGAATAAAGGTGTTTTAGTGATATGACTCAAAGAGAAGCTACAATGGTATTTTTGTCTTGTTTTATGATGACTGATATGGTTCTTTTATGTAAACATATTTAGGATTTTATTGAACATGTTGATTTATTTAATACAAGCTCTTCCACTGATTATTTCAGTTCTGGTTAAAAAAGGTTAGTTCTTTTCCTAGCCATGTTAATGTTGTGGTTTAAACCCTTGTCATATTGGAAATATAGGTGTTGGTGAGGCGACCAAATTTTTCCATTGAGCTACTTTTTGACTACTACTTGTAGCATATGATAAATTTGCTATATAGTAAAAACAAATATGCTAATACAGGTGAGCAAACTACGGCCAACAAGCCTTATTTGTGTGACCCACAAACATTCTTGCACAGGGATGTCAATTTATGTGATTCTAGATATTCTCAGGTATCTGCTTTAAAAGATGACTTTTCAAGGCGTTTTGCTGATTTTTAGATCTGTTTAATCTGCTGAGCTTTCCCTTTAATCTTGAAGACAAATAATGTCCAGTTGGAGTTAATTAATCTCCAAGCAGACAATATGTTGGCAAAAATATTTTTTCATGGTCTTGTACTCATCTTTTGGTGGCAACATATACATATTTTTTGGCAAAAGAGTTTCAATGCTGTAGGGTTTGATCATAAATGATACCTGATAATATCCATTTTGATTTTGTAATGTTCCACTAGAAATAATAAAATCCTGCTATGTTTGGTTTAGAAGAAAATTAAATTTTTATAAAATAGTGGTAGGGGTGTACTTATTTATTGGCGATACTGTATATATCCTGAAGTTTCTATGACTGCTGTGATATATATGCCCCATAGGTCTCTTTTAGAAATCTACTGGGACTTTTTAATTCAGGCATTAAGCACTTTAATAGGTTGGTCTTGAGAGGGTTAAACAGTGTTTTGCATTGTACTATCAAGATCATGGACACGGATCAATTAGTCTCTCTCTCATATATATTTGATTTTATTGTTCTGGCTCCTCAGCTATGTTTAAAGTTGATCTTGCAAAACAGAAATGCCCAGTTACAAAAACCTTTGTGTGTTAGCTAATTTTGACACAAAACCAAACTCACTATCAATGGACATTGAGTGGGTATCTCAATTTGTACATGCACTCACCCAAAACACATGTATTATTGACTGAAGAACACATGGCCCAACGTTCTGCAGTCAACAAATGAAGTTCATGAATAACAGAAAAAAATCCTTTTGTACCTAGCATAAGTTTTGTGTAATATGTTTGAAATCAGGGAAATACTTTATGCTCACCCTGTGTATGTGTGTGTGTATGTATATATGAACTCCATACGGAGTTCGTTTCTTTATTCACATTTATGATTTAGGCCACTCGTTTAGCAGTCACTCACACCGGCACCGGGCAAATATAGGTTCTCAACTAATAAATGTCATTATAATTATCATATTGTGTCGGATATAAAATTATCCATCATTTGATTTGATACTGTTGACATCGAGAGCCACACTATATTCGTGCCTAAATACGAACATGAGAATGGAGAAGCAAACAAAATGTAGGATTTAAAAAAAAAAAATCCTGCCTACCATGAGATCTTCGTTAGCTCAGTCGGTTAGAGCAGTACCTGTGTGTGTGTGTGTGTGTGTATATATATATATATATATATACACACAAGTTTGTTTGTTATATGGATGTGAGGGAATCCGACAGAATGGTGGATATGGTTAGATAATGTGGAAATGAGAGAAACGTGTTACATCTCAAACATCTTCATGATAATAAACATGTTTGAGATGTAACACGCTTCTCTCATTCTTTCTTTTCCACATTGTCTAACCGTATGTCTGTTATTATTTATTTTTTTTCTTTCTTTCTTTTTTTCTTGTTTGTGAATAAGCTTGGTTTTTTTCTGGGTCACAAGAATGAAGGAACTGTCCAAAATATATATGTGCATAAGAGAACTAAGCAGCGCCTTGGTGCCCCGTGGCCCCCAAATTAAATTCTGCTTATTGTCCCGTAAAGGCTTTGGCCAAGCCTGTGTATATGTATTTCACTACTTAGCTTTACCTTAGAGCAGACTGTATCTCATTAACCCTTTCTTTTCATTTGTGCAGCTGTTGCAAATCTACATGAATCATACAATCTTACAACAATTGCTGACCTTCCTTATTCTTTCTTATGTCTTCACAACTCAATCCGTTTCCTTCTGTTATTTAAAAAAAAACTTATCTACATTTGAGGTGAACTGTTTTTCAACAACTTAGATAGTTGCTTTCCTAACTGGAGAACACAAACGCAGTGGTGGAGCCAGGTCAAAGATTTTTGGGTGTCCAGGCTGTGTTGCCAACTCAAAAAAGATTTGTGCTAAATCAACATTGGAAAAGCGTAAAAAATGCTGAAATGCACTAAAAACATTGTTAGCCATTTTATGACTATTTAAATGGCTAGAAATTGCTAGATCAGTACTTAAAAATGGCTAAAAATAGCTGTGTTTGTGGTATGTATATGCGCATACATACATGCAAAATACTCACACACACACGTATTTTGCATTGCCGATAAGTCCTGTTGCCGACACTTTGCAACATATGTATCTAAGTTTTGTCAAAATGTAACCTTCTGGTGAGGTGTGACAATTTAAAAAATTTTTTTCATCTTCCTGACGGTCTAGCCTCACCCTGCCCCACCCCCACGGTTTTCACTTCATTTTTGCTCGAATTATGAGGTTCAGTCTAGAAGAAGTTGGGCAGGTTTGTCCCCCCCCCCCTTCCTGGCTCCGCTGTTGCACAGACGCTTGTAAGGAGGCAGCTAAATTATATGTTACCCCATTTAAAACATGTTGAGGAAGTAGCTATTATGATTGCAATTAACAATATGGTTTTAATTATAATTAACCATCATTACTCAAACCTATGCTAATACTTCTAAGAAAGGCATGAACTCTCAAATTTAACGTTTTATATCAAAACATATACTTGTGTAGGGAACAGACAGCTACTGCTTTATATATCATTATCATCATCATCAATTCAGCTATTTAAAGACCATTGTTTTACATAGACCTAAGGTGGGCCATTTTTTAATTTTTTTTTTGCTTCTGAGCCAAAACATTTTGACCATGTCCAGCTGACTTTTTGCCGGCCACAATTTCACCCATGATCTTCAGGGATCAATGTTGTAAGTTGCATTGTTCAGCAGTTGTCTGATATCCTTGGTTGTTATTTTCTTTAATTTTTGTTTTGATATGAAAGCTGTATTTAGGAATGTAGCCATAATAATTTGATCAAATCAT
>VCCN01001345.1:3267941-3278538 GCA_006491835.1 Architeuthis dux
AAATACCTACCAGTTAATGAGAGGTTTCATTTTCATCTAAGAGACACATTTATTTTTAGCTTTTTAAATAGAAAAACTGACACATGCCTCATTATATTGCTGTTTATGTAGTCTGTGATATCTCACAGGTATGATTTATTTAATAAACATGTCAAAATTGACGTATTTTTGGTTATTGATTCTAACATTGAAGATGGAAGAAAATAAGCAACGTTTATGGCATATTATGGTTTTTTGGTGTTTTTTTTTCCAAAAGATAAAGATGCAACTTAGAAAAAATATTTGTGCAGCAAAGACAAGGAAATTAGTCTGAACCAACCACATTGCTTGGTCCCTTGATGTCTTCTGTGCAGAAATTGTGTCTTGTATGGATTTTAGTTTGTCATCTGGTCAAGAGATCTGAAAAATCAAAATGACTGTCCTATGTGGATGGTAACTCCAAGAAGCAAAGGATAAAATGTGAAACCTGTTAAAACTTCTTAGCATTACTGACTGATGATGGAATGGTAACCCAGAAGCAATGCTATCGGATTTATGTGACTTGATTGATCCCATAGAAGTATTAATCTGCTTAGAACTAAGAACCACAGGTGCTAGAAAAGTGGTGTTGTTAACTACTGCTACCAAAGGTTTAGGTTATTCATGTGTTCACATATTTATGTTTCTATTATCTATGTATCTGGACTTTGCCCAGCCCTAACTGTTCATAGTAAAAACTTGAAATTTTGCACACACACTCCGCTCAATGAATAGGGAAAATGCTTTTTTTGTTTTTTGAAAATTCCCCCTTAAATAGGGTTTTAGAGTGGGGGGGGGGGTTCAATTTTATCTATCTATCCATCTGGACTTCGCCCAGGCATAACTGTTCATAGTAGAAACTTTTTTTTGTTGAAAATTCCCCTCCAAAATAGGGTTTTAGTAAGGGGTTCAATTTTCAATGTAAGCTTATGCTAAATTGGTCACTAGTTTGTGCCCACTTGTTTTGTGAAAGTTCAGACATTTTTTAGTGATCACATCCCAACTTTTTAATTGATCACTCCCAACACAGCATATATGTGGTGATTCATAATTTCCCTTGGAATGCTAGTTTATTTATTTCTGTAGATCTCTTGTGGGGCATAGGGCCTTAACCACTCTGCTGTAGATTCTGTAGGTTTTACGGGATGGAGTTAACCCTCCTCCCTTATCAGGGTTTGGGACATGCAATATCGACTGCCAAGCTATAGGTTTTTTCTGTCAGAGTAAACTTCTCATAGATGGACTGCCTTACACGGTTAAAGGGCTCCAACTTACTATTTACGCATAGGTGGGGTAAAAATGGATTCATGCTTTTCCCATGGACATTTGTGTCAATTGAATGTAAACCGTCTTGACCAAAATATTGAATTGGGTCTGCCGATTCTGTTTTCTGTGATGGTAACTGTTATATCACTCTGCACCTCGTCAGTGGTTTTCTACTCAGACTTAATATGCTTCATCAACAACCCTCAGCACGATTGCTGGTCTTCCGATGTTCTATTACCAACCACCTGCATTGAGGAGCACTGGTGGTGGGCGGGGGGGGGGAAGAATAGACAGGAATGTTCTGACTAATTATGACAAATTAGTTTTTAACCAAGGAAGAAGATAAATATTGTTTTGTTGTCATTAGTTAATTTGAATGTGAGTAATCAGCATTGGGAGGTTGAATAATTGGTTGCATACCGCAAACATTGAGCCAATTACATTGGACACCAAGCAAAGACCTATATGTAGAAAAGAGGCTGCACGTGGCCATGGAAGTTGCATATTTCTCACCAGTGTTGTTGTTGTTCAAGCCCAGCTAGATCAAATTTTTGAATGCTGATTTTCAAGATGAGCTGGCCTTTGCCACTTACGAGAATAGTGCAACTCAAAATACTCAAGGTTTTAAACTACTGTAAATACATGGGAATTTGAAAGGTGAGAAAGCAAGTGTTATATTTTGACCTAGGGTGACCTGGGACTATGAAAGGTTCTGGTCTTGCTTATTATCTGAACCCTTTTATGAACTCCAGTTGGATTGTTATAACGACCTAATCAAAGACAAAGGGTTATACTATTTTCAACACATAAGTAATATACTTATTTGGGCACTCCTACATTATTTGTATGTCACTTGTATGCGCCGCTCGGCTTTGTCGGCTAGGGCCTAGAATATGCTGATTGCATCCACGGCAGAGGGGTAAGACCCCCAAACAGGGGCCACCTGTTTTTTCATCAAAGTCACAAGACTCTAGTTAAAAAAAATAACTGTTCACCAAAGTCGCAAGACTCTAGTTAAGGAAAAGTAACCTTTCACCAAAGTCGCAAGACTCTGGTTAAGGAAAAGTAACCTTTCACCAAAGTTGCAAGACTCTAGTTAAGGAAAAGTAACCTTTCACCAAAGTCGCAAGACTCTAAATAAAAAAATTAAAAAACCTTTCACAAAAGTCGCAAGACTCTATTTAAAAAAAATTTTAAACTGATTTTGGCATTAAATGACCCATCAAGGGTTGATATGCCACTAAACAAACAAATCAATCAATCAATCATATGCGGTGCAAAGAAACTGGGGACTGATTTTCTTGATTTGGGTAGTGTTAGGGCTACGGTTACATTTAGCCTAATCTTGACTGTAACAAAAACTAACCCTAATCAAACACTTCCTAATGCTATTAAGGAGTATGTTGCTGAAGGATCCACTACTTAACGATTCTTTCATATTTATTGTCTACCAAATTGTAAGATGCTTTGAAAGTAGGAATCGCAATATGAGTGTCCAACAGATAACGAATATGAGTGACGTAACAGATAACAAAGTACTTTTATTTGTTATTGTTGTCTTGTCTTCTTCTCATTCCTCACTAATTGGTAGCTCCAACTTCAGTTCCTGCACAATAAGCTTTTTAGGCTTGGATCTAAATCTGCAGGTTAAAGAGCTAATGTCTTTACCTGAGGAACCCTGCTACCTACCTGTCCCTAACATATGAATCTGAAGGGAAGGTCCTTTTCAATTTAATTTTGATTGACATCTTGTCTCCTTCAAATCTTTTCAAGTTTGGTTGCTGTAACTGCAAAGGGTGTATGTAGTGTGTACTACATGTTGACCGGCAACTTTTGTGTTTTTACATTCCTTGTCAATCTTTGGCTACTTTCCAGGTTAATGTTGCCATCACTTTTCTCCCAAGAGATGAATATAAACAGTACTTCTAGCAGTTTGGTTGGCATAATTACACATCTGTCTGCCTGTCTCTCACTAATTTCTTATTATGTATTACCTATTTAATCTCACCCCTTCCTTTTTGTCAGTCTAGTTTGCCGATCCACTAACTAATCTATTTCTCTCTCTGTTCCCATCTGTGTTATGCAAAAAAAGTTGCCTATTTCGCGAATAAAACAATGTATTTACTTATTTAAAAAAAAAAAAAAAATACATAGTTTTAATTTGATCAAAAGTTTATTTAATCAAAACAAGGACAAAAACAACTATTTTTACAATCAAAAGTTTATGTAATTAAAGTGAAATCAAACTTGTTTTTTTTACAAAATAAGACCTTGTTTTTTGGCGTTGTTTCGGCATAGAAATTATTCATATATATTTATTCATGTATATGTATTAAATAAATGCATAGTTTTAATTAGATCAAAAGTATATTTAATCAAAACCAGGATAAAAACAATTTTTACAATCAAAAGTTTATGTAATCAAAGTGAAATCAAATACATAGTTTTTTTGTGAAATAGGCAATTTCGCTGATTCGTCATAACAAAACAATAATTAAAGGAAATTATTTACATATATTCATTCATATATATTTAAATCAAATTTGAATTTTTTTCCACTTTAAAAAAAAATCTTTTCTTAAAAGAAAAAAACAAACTTTTCTCCAAAGAAACCAGTTTCTAAAGCAGAAGATGTTGATGCTAATGATTTAAAATGCTAAATTGGTCGTTGCGGTACCTACGATCAAAAATCCTCAATAACTTTGTAGATAACTAAATAAAAACTCAAAATCAGTTCATCCCAAACACTTTATTTAAAATGAATTAAAAAGTTATTAAATTTCATATTAAGTTTTTCTAATGTACGGTCCTGCTCTATACCACTGAGCTAACGGCGCCCTCATGACAAGGCAGCGGCCAGAAACATACATGTTCACTCACCTCCTTATTCTAACCAATCATATCATTAGGCATCATCTAGGCCGCCTGCTTAGCAATCTCTAACACCGATGGCGGGCTGATATGGGTTCCCAATTAATTAATAATTGTCTTTATAATTAACATATTCTGTCGGTTACAAATTTATCCATTCCTTGATTTCATAATGAATGTAAATTTATAACAATGAATGTGAATTATTGCCTAATGTTATCATGTGGCTATTGTTATCTAAAACACTGTCTCAAACTCATCCCAATAAGCAGCTTCCTCTGAACTAAACCTATACATGAATTTTCTATGGTTTGTTACCTGAAATAGTGTGACTGCTGGAGAAACTCCAATGGTAATCATCAATCAACTGAATTTGTTAAGAAATTGGCAAGGAACCAAAGAATCAAAGCTTTCTGATTTGATTTGTAATCTTAACATGGCAATTTATTTGTGCCTTCATTAATTTTCCTTTTCTCTTGGTGAGAGGGTGAGATTAGAAGCAGACAATCTATGAAAAAAGGGCCTGCCTTCTGGCTAAGATAGTTACCAAACTCCTGCTGGTATCAGAGGTCAGTGTTTGAGCCTAGGTAAAAGCCAGCATTTTGAATGCTGATTTTTCAAGCTAGACAGACCCTTGCTGCTTGAAAGATTGACATGACCCTGTTTTCTTACTCCTATTTTTCACTGCTTGAAAGAATGACATGACCCTGTTTTCTTACTCCTATTTTTCTCCTCATTTAGTCATGTTCAGTACTGTGCTAAGCTTAGTTATTAAAGGGGCGATTTGCTATTGGGTAATGGTTAGCAGGCTACTCTTACAGTAAGTTTGATCCTCCCTGGATGCCTCCCAAGAAGTTGGCAGGTGGTGTCTGGTGTTATGTTACCACGTTTTTGCGTTAGCCAGATCAAAGAGTGTTGAGTCTCCAGAAGGCAACTTCTAGGGGTATAGTTACAGCAGAATAAAAAGGCATGGACAAAAATGCACATTGTGAAATAGTCAATGTAATTCATCTTATACTCTTGCTGGAACAAGGCAAACCTGATATCTCATATTTATTCTTTGTGTTGACTGAGAGATACCCTTTATTTTTTTTAAACATGAAATGATACTGGAGCGAACAGCAAGAAGGCGCGTGGAATTACAAGCTTAGCTCCGGGTGAATGTGGCTCTGTCACTCTTTGTATCGCCTCTACATGTAACCCTTCTGCTGTCTCTGGCCTGGTCTTCCCAAAAGAATAGCATTCCCCGTTTCTTTGTCCTGTCAGTCTTAATTTAGTCTTCCCATTCATCAGAGGCCTCCACGAGAAGACCGAATTTAGTCTTCCCATTCATCAGAGGCCTCCACGAGAAGACCGAACTTAGTTTTTCCATTCATCAGAGGCGACAAAAGACTCCAGCATGATTGTTCCAGCCAATGCCTATCTTGTTACGCTGGCTTAGAGTGGTGGTTAACAAGTTAGTCTGGCAGACTCATTAGTATAAGAAGTTCAATGCCTCACTATTGTGGCCTTGTGCCATACCAAGCTAAGCTTAGTAAATACCTCAACTTGACACTCTATGTGCCTTCATTAATAACATTTTCTTTTTGTCTCCGTGAAAGCTTGTGAAAGGGTCAGATTGGAAGTATACAGTTTATGAGAAGTGATCCTGTCTCTTGGCCGAAATTAAGACAGGTAATAAAGTTAGAGAAAGACCATAAAACAACATATAACGATAGGTTGGAAAGCATTTGGCATGAATAGAGACATATTGAAGAGCACCTTGCCAATGTGCTTAAAGTGTAAAGTATACAATGGCTGCATAATACCAGCCATGACTTACGGATGCAAAACATGGAAATTAACAAAACAAATGGAGAACCAACTTAGAGGACTAGAGTGAAAGATATTATACAAATAATTAAGCAACAAAAATGGAGATGGGCTGCTCACCTAGCAAGAAGAGATGACAATAGATGGAGCAAACCGTTGGTGACTATGGGACAGTATACGCATTAGGTAAAGACCAGACACTAGCTGGAGGGATGAGATAGAAAAGTTTGCCGGTAAGACATGACAGAGGTTAGCACAATCAAGGTCATCATAGAAAGAGATGGGAAAGGCCTTTGTCCAGCAGTGGACACATAATGGCTGATGATGAGTAAGACTAAAATATTAGGAAACTTTCAACCTCTGAAAACCTCAGTTGACTCTGAAACATAATACAGAATTATATAAATCTACTGTTTGCTTATTACTTGTCTTTTTTAACAAATCTTTAAAGTTAAATATGTATAGTTGTACGTCTTTAATCTGACACACTTGGGACCTGGCCATTGCTGAATTTAGTCTTCCTATTCATCAGAGGCGACAAAAGACTCCAGCGTGATCGTTCCATCCAATGCCTATCTTGTTACGCTGGCTTAGAGTTAGTCTGGCAGAGTCACAGAAAATGCAGGAAAACTTAATTTAATATTATGGTAAAGAGAACGATATATTTTCAATTTAATTTATATTGTATAAATTAGATTATAATAATTGCAAATTATTCGTGTTTGCTTATACTTTTTAATTAAGATTCAGAAAAAAAATTAATAATTACATATCTAATTTTATGCTAAAATAAACATTGAGAGTTGTCAAATTTAGAGTTCCTTGATTCAGCTTCAAGCTGTGGTCAAGTTTTAACACATTCGGTGTAACGAGTAGGTTTATAAACCGATGAATTAGAGTTCAAACCAAATCGAAGACCTCTTGTGGCTTATCCCCAAACTAGTGGCGGCAGATTCAAAATGTGCCAGATCACGGGAGTTGCTGGACGACAGAGTGTCAGATCATAGACGTAGAAAAAAAAGAAAATGTGTTATGCAAAAGTTGATGATTAGTAAAAGTTGAACGTAACTTTGAGAGAAATTTCAAGAAAATCTACCCAAATAAATAACAAAGCTTGTGAACATACAGGTGGAATAAATGACCTCGATAATTAAAAATACAAAATTTTAAGTGGAAAAAACAAAACAAAAAACACCATCCTAGATAATTCTGTGCAAATTCATTCATAAAAATCCAATTAAATTAATACCCCGTAGCTTTTGATAACGCAGACAGAAACAAGCATGGAATTCTTAAACAATAAGCCATTCTATTTCCAAGAGTTGTTCAGACTATTGATCTCATTCTTTTTGTTGTTTTTATTATTGCCAAAATATTTCAGCATATTTATTCTCTGGCCTTCCCCAGGCATACAATCTGTATGGAAAGAAAATCTCTCTTTTTGTTTTTTCTTCTTCTTTCCACCTGCCCCCGGAGTAGTATCCACTAAATTTTTTTTTTTTTGGCAAATATACATAAGAAGCTGCTTATGATCAACATATCTTTTACATAACAATGACCGGCTGATAACATTAAGAAAAGTATATAAAAATTGGAACAATTTACATTTATTGTTATAAATTCATTATTATAAATTCATTATTATGAACAACTTTACATTATAAAAATTTGATATGAAATTTATTTAAAAAAATTTTTTTTTAAAATTCATTTTAAATGAAGTTTTTTGGGACCAACTGATTTTGATAACAATAACCGTTTGTTATCATTATCCATGATTATAATAAATGACTTCCTCTATAGTACATTTGTCACCAATTTTCTATGGAGGGCCACAGGATGGATTGGTCAAAAACGGTAATAACAAAAATGAGATCAATAGTCCAAACAACTCTTGGAATGATGATGACTTATCTCAGAATTACAGAATGGAAGCTATACCTTCTTCGCTATTTCAGGAAAAAATAATTGGAGGAACAATTTTGAAATGTTTGGTTTATCAAAGTATAAATTACTGTATATACTGATATTGGTCTTTGGGAAGTTTAGACTTTGCCTTGCATGTATTTATATTAGAGAAGGTTGTGCCTAAAATCTTTTTCTTCTTCTGTAACATTATTAGTGGTAATAAGTATTTCTTTGTTGTGAAGCGCCTTGCTTTCCGGAAAAGATTTCTACTACATTTTATCTGAGTTATGTTAGCCTGGTTTTCAACACCTGAGAAGCAGGTGGGTGTTTGCTATGGGCATGGAATTTAGCCAAGTTTACAAGGTACATAATATCAGCTACATCCTTTTTAGACAAGCATTTAGCATCAGTGGGTTTTTTTTCAGCTGGTTTAACTTTATTTCTCTCTCTCTCCAAAATCTTGCATAGCTCTTAATTGAAGAGACATTATCTAGAAATGTTGTCTGCAGCTGTGATGTATTCCTGCATTTGATAACTACACTTTCATTGGTAACTGAGACACATAGATACATAACAATGTACATGGAAAAAAACGCATGCAAACTTTAGCAGGGAAAATGGACTTGAACGAATGCCCAATCTCCAATAGCATTCCATATTTAATGAACGCAGGATACTCGAATAGACAAGGTTTCAACTTTAATCAACCAAAATACAGTGCAGTGATATTTATGTTACTCACTGGAGAGTTAACCGTGATGGGGGATAACTCTAACCAAATATATACTAGTAACAGAATCAGGGAAAGTAACTCGTATTATACTAGTTAGCATAGTGGCGGAAAAGATTTTGACGGTGCACCACACGGATGCATTGTTACAATAAATCCTACCTGTTATATCATGGAGTGTATAAACAGCTGATTACTGATATTATTTAATTTATTTTTAGTGCATACAAACTCATTCTCACTATTTATTTACTTGATTCATCACTGGGCAACAGAATGACAGTTGCGATGGAAAGCAACTGAAATTAAGATGAAAGAAATACTTGTCAGAAATTAATAAATGACACTGCTTCACCTAATGATAAAATTAAAGATTAATTACTACTTATATTACTAGTGTATGTAAACAAACATCAAACATGGCAGCTCCAAGTGTTCAGGTGGAAAGTAAGGAATAAGGCTATATGGTTGTTTGATTTTCTGCAACCTTTCATAGGTCAAGTGGTAGAGCAGCTGTTGCACAAAGACAGGTTTCCCTCCAAAAAAGGATCCGAGTTTGAGTCTTGCTAAAAGCATATTCTTTATTTCTGAACTGCGCTATTTACTAATGGCCATAGAATGATGCTCTGAGTAGTTGCAATAAAAAGCAACTGAAATTAGTATTGATAATTTTTTTTTTTTTTAATGGTATTTCTTTCATCCTAAGATGAATCTTATCTTTCATTTTTGCCATTAGATAATAACATGTTCTGCACCTTCTTGCAAGACTTTCTTATCTCCAGGCGTTTGTGTAGATTCCTGATGGTCAAACAACTGTAGACAGTGGAAGGTTGGCTATGTTGGCCTCTTCACTTCTGATTGGATTGCTCCTTCAATGAGACACGTGTTTGATGGACAACAATTCAAAGTATCAAGGCGGTGAAGGCGCCCTGTCTTTTCCCCTCAGTTGTCTCTTGACTAATTTGGTTCTTAATAATTGGTCTGTCTCCTTTCTCATCTTCTCCCACGTAATGTGCATACATTTAAAAGAAGACCCGCACAATTGAAGATTCTCTTGTGTATGACGGTGGATAAATAAGTCTGTATTCAGGATACAGTTATTATCTGAATTTTGATCTGAAATGTTCACCTAATAATGGTTGATCTGTGATCAATGGAGAAGTGTCTGGTTACGTGGATTGACAAAGAAAGAGATTAGGTTGCAAAATAAATATTTGTTGCATAAAATAAATGCTTTTCTTTTCATCATTAGGCTACAGACTTATTGATGAACCTGGGTAGATATTTTATTCACAACCTCAGTGATGCAACGTGTGACACAAGGTCTTAATTTTTTGTTTATACAAGACTCTATATAATGGAATTGTTAAGTGGCATAATACTTATCAGATAAGAAGACAATAAATATGAGGTGCTTCCCAAAGGTTCAGGGAATTGAATCATGAAAGAAAATGACTTAGTTTCCACCATCTCCTTCAAAGTTGTCCCCTTGAGCATGTATACATCAATCTCCCTGCTACTGTTCAAAAAGGGTAGCTGCAAAAATCCACACTACGTTCAGTTCTCGTGTTCTGTTAAAATTTCCTGAATAGCATCTTTTATGTATGTTTGTTATGTGGATGTAAGGGAATCCAACAGAATGGTAGATGTAATTTGACAATGTGGAAAAGAAAGATTGAGAAAAGCGTGTTACGTCTCAAACATATTTATTATCATCATTATCAAGATAAGCCTTCATGCATTTCATCATTGCGAACGACTTCATCAGAAGAAATTTGAACATAGCAGAAGAGTGCGGCTATCCATGCCGGGAGGTTGAAATGAAATGAAGAATATTTTCTCTGCTTGGAGAGGAAATTTATTTGGCTGAAGGTTCTTTTATGGGTCTTGAGCTGGTGGGATGTGGGTATTTAGATTATGTATATGTATCTGCTATAAAGAAGGTGGGGGGTTTAGATTAGGTGGTTGTGTCTGTCAGCTGTTGAATGGGTG
>VCCN01001345.1:3482554-3495873 GCA_006491835.1 Architeuthis dux
ATTCTATTATAAAGCGAGAGAGGAGAACAAATAGTGAAATGAGTAGACATACATGTTGTAAAAATATATACAGATGCAATTAGACCGTTGTCCACGATGCTATAGGTTTTATGGCAAATTACGGTCAAAACCAGAAGGACGAGAATTTGTATATGCAGGCGCATTTTCTTTTCTTAGATTTAAGGCTTTTGAGAAAAGATTTTTAGTTAAAATTCCTTTTCACAAACGGGCGTATGTAATGAAATACACCCTGGTTCGTTTACTACTAGAACATAAGAGGGTACAAAAGACTGGCGTTTTGGGAGGATAGTAGTAGTCTTTTCACTCAGTGAGAGCGTTATCTCGGCCAGAATATGGGTCAAACGACTGACCGAGGTCACAAGGAACGCACTCTCTTGTGCGTTCGACCAATCAGCACCGAGTATTTTTAGGGGTGCGCCGTCTATTCAAATCCTGAGTCAGTTAGTAGTTCGGGCCTGGCAGCAATAGGGTGAACATATCTGGTCAACAGTCCACTCTACACCCGTTAGGGTGCGGGAGATAGTGGGAGGAATATGAGAGGAAGAAACAAGATTAGGACTACTACGTTAGCTAGCGGATCGAACTTAGACGAACTACAAGAAATTTCTAAATGTAAAGAAACAGAATTCAACACCCCGAATTGCTCTGTAAACCTGCTTCGCGCCGATGCCGGTTGTATGTTTTCAACAGAAATAAAGAGGACACATTTTTTCTGGAAACGACTGGACTTTGTCATATTTCTCTCTGGCCACGTGGGAGATCCTTTTCCTGTATGGACCAACGGAAAGAAATGCACTTATGTCGTTTGCATACCAAAGTTTGCATCCGGTTATACTACACGGAAAGATCTGTGGAATTTATCATATTTCACATGGGTCCTGATTTGCTCAATTCTCTAACATCGGACAAATATGGACCCGGGCATTGCTTAACTAGAATGTTCTTCCAACCGACTGTAGCACACGGTCAAACATGGCGGATTTTCGGGTATGATGTGTGCGGACTTGCCGATCAATGTTTCTGAAATATAAAAACAAAACAGAACAAAACAAACATCCATTCTTCAGGAGGAACCTCTCACAATTTTCCTTGACAGAAGTTTTGACAAAAACAACACCTTTTTTCACGAGAATAGAAATCCATATCATACGGCAAAATGTACTCCAAAATAACAGGTCTATAAAGCTCTTAAGCGACTCTCATAGTGAGGGGAGTATCTTGTGTTACGTAATGCTTAGTGAGGGCCATAACTAAGACTAAATTAAAGCCAAAAGTTTTTCGAAATCTTCTCACGGTCGGAAAAGGAATATTTCTTTCCCAGACAGCTGGGGGTCACAGATGAATGTTTAGGCGCCGATTTTATCCACGGTGTATTTTCGAAGTTAGGATATCGTAAGGAACCACGCAGGGTTTGCTCAGAGGAAAGTAGTTAAAAATACATTAACAATTTTCGGAGACGAAGGTTTACGACCGCCCGCCGGGTTTGAAACGATGTGAAATCGCAATAGTGGCTCAGTGATTAATCACCGGACATTTGGAAAAGGGTGTGTCAGTATCAGAAGGAGCCGTGGCTAAATCCAACATCAAGTTTAAAATAAGGAACAATTTAGCAGCAGCAGAGAAACTCCAGAGGCAGTCACAGAGAAGGACCTGTCAGTTTGTCGCGTAAAGTCAAGGCCACGTAAAGTCAATCTCTCTCTCTCTCTCTCTCTCTCTCTGCGTTCGTGATTGACAGTTCTACTGGGACCAGCAGCAGCTCTCTCTCTTCCCCTCTCTTCCTCTTAACTCAAAACAAGTCAACTCCCTGTGTTGATTGCTACTACGTGACTAAAAGACTTCTTGTTTCTTTCTTCTGTGCAAGACTGCACCCACCAACATTGCATGCTGACTGATCAACCACTCACGTTACACACCAGGCGCTATTGATTTGGTCGCCGATTCCCATGCATCGGCGTCTCCGCGAAAGCGATCACAAAATGCTGCAACACGAACGTGCAGCTGAGATGTCCACGAACTGAATGCACATAACTGCATCATGTGCATGGCCGTGGTGCATCGCACCGAATGCACATAAGTGCGGAATGTGCATGGCTATCGTGCATCGCACAGAATGCGCATAAGTGCGGAATGTGCATGGCTATGTTACATCGCACAGAATGCACATACGTGCGGAATGTGCATGGCTATGGTACATCGCACAGAATGCACATAAGTGCGGAACGTGCATGGCTATGGTGCATCGCACAGAATGCACATAATTGCGGAATGTGTATGGCTATGGTACACTTGTCATGAATCCTGCTGAATATACCCGGGCCATTTTTGACTGTGAAATGAGGAACCAGTCTTGAAGATCTTGTACAATGGGAGCTTTTTGAATCAAACCTGGTCGAATACCCACAAGAGATCTGAAATAGTGATTTGCAAGTCTACCAAATTCCAATTCACATAATAACATATTCTTAAATTGTTCTACTCGTTGATAAAGATTCTTGCTTGAAAATAGTGGGGCCTATTTACTTTCGTCAGTTGCACCCACACCCTTTCCTCACATACACAAAACAGCAGACGACTTCCTATCTATCTATCTATCTATCTATCTATCTATCTATCTAAGAGAGATGCGTCTCATCCTTTTTCCGATTTGCGGACGCCGCAGGCGAGTCGTAAAGAGATAAGGAATATTTCAGCAAAAGAAAGTGAGGGTAAACAGAAGTAAAAAGAGAGCATAAAGAGAGAAAGAAAAAGAATTGATATATAGAGAGGAAAAGAGACAGGCACATAGAAAGGAAAGGTAAAAGAAATAGATGAACTAGAATAACAAAGAGGGTGGAAGTGTGATTAAGAAAGAGAAAGCAGTTAGCCTTAGTCTGCTGTAGCCGCGTACACCAGTGACCCATTTTGAAAAGTCACACTTGTTCTCTTTGAAAAGAAACCGGTATTGGGGGCCGCGATGTTACAGCAGGACCTCCTGATTGTATCGGTGGGGAACAGACAAGAAAAGCACTCCATCACTTTGTAATCACTAACGTATACTTAGACACGTACAATGTATTTTTTTCTCCACCGCCAAGGAAGTGTCTTCACTTTCTCTGTCTGATGTGTGATATGGTGGATATGTTTAGACAATGTGGAAAAGAAAGAATGAGAAAAGCGTGTTACGTCTCAAACATGTGTATAATCCCGTCTTTGAAAGAATGTATTAGTTATCTTTAGACCGTATCTTTCTGCGAAATTTACTAGCATGTCACCTCTCTCATTTCTCTGACCTATTCCGTATTTTCCTACACTAGACTCGTCAGCTTTTCCTTGACCTAGCATTGAAGTCACCCATGAGTATTGTGTAGTTAGTCTTCTCTCTGTTCATTATCTTACCGATATCGTCATAAAACTCTTCTATGTCTTGGTCAGAACTAGAAGTAGGCGCGTAAACCTGGATTACCTTTAAGCGTGTATCTTTTGCTTAATCTAACTGTTATCCAGGCGATTCTGTCTGATATACTATCAAAGGTTATTGCGTTGCCAGCGATGTTGTTATTAACTAAGAATCCTACTCCACTGAATTTCTCTCTCCCTTTATAATAGAATAGGTGGTTACTTACCTTAAGCTTTAGAAGGTTTTCTCCTTTTCTGATGTGCCAGTCGATGTTGTCCAATTCCATTTGTAGTTGGTCTAGTGTATGGTCCGCAGCTATTCCACGTACATTGTAAGTGTAGATCTTCATGTTGTTTAGTTTGTTTAATGTCCAAGAGTTTGTCTTGCTTGAACAGTGTCTGCTCGCATTCGAGGGCACATTGTCCGCAGGCACACGAAGCAATGCGGTTGGACTTTTAGTAGGCGATGATTCAACAGGAACGCTACGATATTTGTATGGTTGTGCTGCCATATTGGATTTGGGAAGGTGGTGGCTAGTTTAGCTCACCCGTTGCCAGTATTTCTGGTGAGCATTCAGGTTGGTGCCACCTTATTTGGTATATTCGGTGGTCCCTATATATCTACAGTGGTTCTCTATGGTCCGCGCCGTCTACTTTTAATATGTATTATATTAAAAATTTAAATATAAACTAAAACCAGAATAACCACTATACGTTACTCCACACAACATAAATGTATACATAGATTTAGATATGAATATATTACATACAAGCAAACATGATGATAGACCGGAAGTACACAGGAAGTCGTATGTATACAAAAACACCCACGCATAACACAGATTTGAAGACAAACCGTGACAAGTTTTAATTTTGTTTAATAACACCAATAACCATTTTACTCAATAAATACATTTAATATTTTTTAGTTGGATACATATTTTTTAGTTGGACAAATAAACGTAATTAATATTTTAATAAAACCAAATGCTAATAGATTCTGGTAGAAAGATAGATAAAAATAATAAATATAAAAGAAATGAAAGTGAAAAATAAAAAGAACTAAATATGATAGTGACGTTTTTATAAAATGATTTGATTGTTTGGTTTCATCCCATTCGCCTGATAAGTTGCATACGGCAATGAAACAGACTGTCAATCTGTAGCGGATCCCATAATAAATATATACAAAATGTTTATACATACATGATAATTCTAAAGTCATTTATTAATTTTATATAGTCATTTTATAGTCATTTATTAATTTTATATTAATACATTTTTTTATTTATTATTTAACGGTCGTATTATAAAATTTAAACAACAGTAAAAAAAAACATTTGAATATTAAAAAATTAACAAATTAAATAAAACTACAACTAAATTTAATTGGGAACCCATATCAGCCCGGCAACGGTGTTAGCGATTGATAAACGAGCAGCCTAGATCATTTTATTTATTTTATGTTTTTTCCCCATAAAATTTGGCACAAAGGCCGTTTGGGGAGTGGGATTTATTTAGGTCTTCCTTGACTATCCGATTCTTAAGTAGATCCATTCGTGACCCATGCGTTCTTATAATATCCTTTCACCATAAGAATTCGTTCTTCGCCTTTCAATCTATTTTTCTTTCCATTTATCATAACATCACAATTACTCTGTGGATAAATAAATAAAGAAAGAAACGAGCACTATGAGGGGATCGAACCCGCGTCAACCCTGGAATCAGCCTATACGCGGCCCTGCTCTTAGCCACTGAGCTAACAGCGCCCTCGTGGAAAGGCAAGAGCACGAAACATACACATTCGCCCGTCTCTCCATTTACGATCGTATTTAGGCACGTAAATCAATGGATGCAGGCAAGATGTTGAAAATGGCCTAAACAGCCGTAACATGAACATCAGAAGGCATACAACAATACACAAGGCGGAACTACTTAAAATTTAAAGTTTTTTTTAATCTTGAGGTTTTAGAATTTTAATATTTTATAACGTCTAGAAAACTGAAATTGAAAATATCTTTCATTTTCAAAGTTTATTGACTATTTTTTCAAAATATTTATATTTCATATTACAAAAATAAATAAGTAAACTTAATCATGTGTTGATTTAAAATAAATGTTATGTTAATTTTTATTTTAGGTTTAACTTTTGAATCAGTACATTTACCAGGTCCGTAGAAATTTAATTTTCCAAGCATAATACGACTCACTGCTTTAGTGCAGCTGTGAGCAGTTCAACACTGGATTTGGTATTTTATATAATATTAAAGGACTTTTTTTTTATCAGGCGCGCAACTGGGTAGTTTTGTGCATATATCTTTTAAAGTGGAAAAAACATTGTCCAGCCATCTAGAAAGGCTATAATCCATTTTTAGGACAAGGCATGAGATCGGGGTCCCTTTGCACTAACTAAACTATAGCCTTCGGTGCCTTTGAATGCTGAACAAGTTGTTATGTGGAAACATTCCAGTTGTGAACTTTGCAAGCCTGTTAGGGTGAGTAAAATCAAATAGGAGCATTGCGTCGCGCTGCCAAATCTTTTAGGAAAAAATGGAAATGTGTCCCCCCAATCCAAAAATGACGTCTATGGCACTGTTTACTGTCTCAAAATACTTACATTTCATATTGTTGATTTATTAGAATTTAAAAAAAATGTTTTACAAATTTTATTTAAAACTAGCCGAATATATCATCCAGGTTAGTTTCGTGGGGTTTTTTGTTCAGATATGATATTTCTTCTGATCTGTACTGGTTGAATGGCGTCTACTTGAGTTCTTTATTTATACCAGTTTGACTTTGAGAGCACCAAGTGACACATGTTTGGAGCGGCAACTTGAGCCACCTGACAAAAGGTCTAATAAGAAAATAGTCAGGTCGGACGATTTGTATCGGGGGGTGGGGGGAATGTGAACGAGAAAGAAAGAAAATAAGAAAAGAGAGTACAGGACTGTCATGAGGATCTGCGCCTGCAGTTGCAGACAGCCGCACTATCATGAAAATCTGTAATCAAAGCTGCAGACAGCCATTCTGTCCTGATTCTCCTTTAAAGATTCGGTAGAACTATATAGCCAGCTCAGGCTTCTACCAACTACGGGATGTTCACGTTCTGTCTAACCACAGTTCAGCCTTACTGTCGGAACATCCCCACAAGAGGGCGACAGACCCCCACAGCTAGCTCGGGCATCTGTCAAGACCTACGACCTATGGGCTCTGATCCTATCTGCGCCACTCCGGTGGCCCATAGGATGCAACCCTCGGTTTTAAAGGGTGAGGTCGACCCTGGGCAAGTCGCACTTCAACTTAAAACTACACTGCTCAGGCTGGAGGTTTACTCCGCACATTGGCCCCGCCGTCTATGGTCCAAATTCTGTGGAAAAACATCCCCCAAATCTTCGTTCGCGAAGCCAAGCCATTCATTCATTCATTCATTCATTCATGTGTTTAAGTAGAGCGTCCCTATAAAACCTTTTGTTAGTTGAAATGGCGTAAAGCGAAGTAGCAATTACCATTAATTTATATGGGAAAATGTTTCGAGTGTTCTCAGACACTAAAATAACATTGCGTGAGATTGACAGCGCTGCAATGATTGCAGAAAGTTACGACTTTAATTTTGAAAGGGCGTGAGATTGTTTAGGGCAGGTTTGGAGGATATATTGAGCATCTACAAAGAAGGGTATGATATAGAACAATACGTGAGTCTAAGCAGCCAAATATACCGTCATATTTCAAGCCTTCCACATCAGCCAGAGCAGAAGACGACCTTCGACATCGAGACAAGATTAATTTTGGGCCCGGGAACGCTAAACAAATTTCCCATAGAAATTAATAGTAATCACTCCTTCACTTTACGCCATTTCGGATAACGGGGGAAACCTGTACCCTCTGTAAATACGAAGTTACGTAAAACAAACTTTCAAAAAGCGAACGAGACCTGTGTACTCCATTTTTACTGTAAGACCTTTTCCCACACCAAACAATTGTTTTCTCTTCTTTTCTAGGCTATTTTAGTCATTTTGTTTTCGTCTGAATGAAATTGTAGACAGGTTTTATTTTTTATGAACAGAAAGGAAATGCACAGCCCACAACACAAATAACCTTAACGTCTACAGCTGTCACTGGCTATACATCTTTACCTAGGCGTGAGACGTAGCCATTGCCGGATCACAGACAATACCGGAAAACAGAATTTGTCAATTGAATTATTTGTTCATACTACAGGGTGTCCCTAAAGTCTGGACACATAGAACATATCACTATTTATAACTAACTATATTTGTGTTGCCCCACAGATTAAATATGAGTTTTTCTGGGGTATGCTAAAGGAGAAGGTGTACTCAACCTGAGGGAACGCATCATAAATGAATGTGCTCAAATTGACGGAAATGTGGAGTTAATGCATCGGGTTCATGTGAATCTCGCAAAGCGTATTGAACTTTGCATCACAAATGGTGGAAAATACATTGAAGATGTTATTTAGTAATATTTCAATTAAATAAAATGTTGTTTAGATTTTTTTTTATTGAAAATATGCATTTTGCCTATGTGTCCAGACTTTATGGACACCCTGTATTACATAATACATTTTAGCAGCTTATCGATTTTTAACAATTTTTCCGACAGTTTTGAAAATAGAACGACATATTTAAAACAGAATTTGGTGTTTGTTTGTGCTTTTTAAGTGGTTGTATGGAAATAATTTTTCAAATTAAATGTTATGCTAAAATAAACATCGGTTTCAAATCGTGGGTAGGTTTTTGCACATTCGATTTAACGAGTCGGTTTTCTGAGCCCTTTCAGTTGGAAAAAGGGGTAAGACGAGGCGATATCAACTCACCCAAACTCTTCACTGCCTGCCTCGGAATGATAAATAAAGGAATCAAAATAGACGGCAAATACCTAAGTAACCTCAGATTTACTGACGACATCGTCCTTTTTGCAGAAAACCTTCTTGATCTCCAAATAATTCTAGACGAACTGAATGAAGATAGCAAGAAAGTTGGTCTTCACATGAACTTTAGTAAAACAAATATCATGCACAACAAACATGTTGAGGACAAAGACGAAAACGCAGAGCTGAAGAAAGTAAACCACTACATCTACGTAGACAACGAATTTCCATGAAATCCTCAAAAGCAGAAAACATCAGGCGAGGAATCACTCTAGGTTGGCAAGATTTCGGTAGAGCAAGCTCAACCTTCAAGAAAATAACATTAGTTCTAAAAAACAATGCATCCTCCCGACAGTCACCTATGGAGCTGAACCATGGAACCTAACCAAAAGATTGACCCTCGAACTGAGAACCATGCAACGTGCACAGGAGATACTCATGCTACCCATGAGTCAGAGATATCATAGAATCCATTAGAAAACTCAAATAGCAATTGGCTGGTCATGTTGCAAGAATGTCAGACAACCGCTGGACATCACGACTCACAGCGTTGATCCCCAGAGATCATATGCGAAACTGTGGCCGGCAAAAAATAAGATGGCGAGACGAACTAGGCAAGTTCAGAAAGTATTGGCTGCGCGACGCCCATGATAGAGAGGTCTGGCGAATCCTGGGGAAGGTCCCTGTCCAACGACAGGCGCTAAAAGGCTGATGATGATGATACAATTGAAACCGATTTGAAGAACTCTGGCGGCATACCTATATACTAATGGGGGCATATTCAAAAGGTGCCGGACCACAGAGTGCCGGATTAGAGAGGTACAACCTGTACCACATTTCTCCAGCTAATCTTTTCGGGGGACAGTGATGCAGTTAGTAATTAAGGTTAAACATTGTAGTACTGCTTTTTGTTTGAGCGTAAAACCCTGACAGAGTAAACACTTTTGTTCACGCTGAAGACCGGCATATAGTCAACAAGATTAACAGAGAAGAAAGAGTTAAACTGAAAAAGAAAAGAATACGAGACGATGTAATCAAAATGTACAAAAGACAATACAATAAATGCATGCACGATGTAATAAATGCTTACACAAAACACTACAATAAATGCGTATCCATGGCAATGTAGCAAAAACATATGCATGACAACGTAATATGTACATAAGGCAATATAATAATACGTACAAAGGCAATATAATGTATACAGCAGGTAATGCAATAAACTCATACACGGGCCAACTTAGAGGCCACACATTCAAATAAGAGAATATAATAGCACAAGGCAATATAATAAATCTAGACATAAAACAATGCAATCAATGCATTCACAAAACAATATGTACACAAGATAATAACAACACTTACAGTCATTGCTACTCTTAGAAAATAACGTTTGCAGACGTCTGGGTATGCTCATTTCCATTAAACCAATTTCCTATTATCTATTGGGCGACATTCAAGGATTTTTTTATAAAAAAAGGGAAGGTCGGAATTCGCTGATGCGCCGGTGTGTGTGTGTGTGTGTGTGTGTTGAAAGTGAGGAAATGTCAAAACGATTGTTGGGGATTTGCTGGAAGTGTGTAAGCAAAGGTGACACGTGTACTCAGGCTTTTATGCAAGCGGTGCTATTTATATCCAAAGAAACCTGTTACAATTTCGTTCAGTTTTTGCATTGGTTTTTAATGTTTTTAACAGCTGAATATTCTATTCAGCGGTTAAAAACATTAAAACCCATACAGCAGGCAATGCAATAAACTCATACACGAGCCAACTTAGGGGCCACACATTCAAATAAGAGAATATAATAACACAAGGCAATATAATAAAACTAGACTACAAAACGGTTTCCAGAGATGCTATTGAAAAATAAAAGAGTCAGCCGAAATTTGGCAACTGAATAACATTATCCACAATGTACAACATAAATGCATATTTAAGCTTCAGCCCGAGACATGCAAACGCAACTTAGGTTGTATTTAGGTTGTTACATATGAAATGTCGTTTCTTGAAGATGAAGAATGATAAAACCAACAAGAAGAACAACAAGAACAAGAACAAGAACAACAATAAAATGTGACCCATTTGGAGTAATAATCTTCTTCCAGCGATCTCTATAAAATTATTTAGGGGCCACAAATTCAGTAAAAGCACGAATTATGGCTTCTCTATTATTGAACCTTTTATTACGGCTATGAAGTTCAAAATGCTTGAAAAGATGATAATCTGTAGAGAAATGCCGGGTGAATATGGAGGAGGCTGCAAGACTCATGTCCTAATTCTCTAAGCTTAGATACAGTCAGCTGAGAGATGTGGGGTCTAGCAGTGTCATGGGACATTTCATTCAGTTCATGTGGGACCCATTCTTCCAACTTGTCACCTTTACTATTGCCTTGAGATGATGTGATATGATCGTTACTGAAGTCCTAAAGTCTCCAGAAAGTTCGTTGGCAACTGCTGTCGATAATTCTTCATCATTAAGAACAGGTTTGGGCCTCGAGTGTTGAGGTCAAAACAACAAATTAAAAACCCGAGACGGGAATGAGGGATTAAAAACGTGATGAAAAATATTGTGTGCGTACAGATAAACAACCCGGAAAACAAAACACACAAACGCAGGGGCTTTTTGGTGGGCAATAATTGTAGTTTATATCAAAACATTAAAACAGGAAATATTCTGGGGAGAAAAAATAGTCCGGCTGACCGTTGAGGGAAAATCAGGGGAGAGAAAATAGTCCTAGTGAGGAAAATCAAATAGTGGGTTTCAAAATGTTCAAATGGTTGAAAATGTTGGTTTGGTCCACATTCCTTTTCCACGGCAAAAGAAAGAAGAAGAAGAGTCTATATCTCCTCGAAGATTAGATGATCGTGTCTCCCGATCGTCAGGGCAAAACACCATCCGTATTTTTCACCCCCTTCGTCCGCTAGCTACGAGTAGCCGGCTTTCGTCTCTCCCTGTCCTCGTCCACCGCTCGGGCGCTACTACTCTGTCTTCCTCCCTTTTCCTTCCTCCTCTGCGCCGAATTCAAATCCTGGGAAAACGAGATTTTCATAAAATCTGTACTTGTCTTTCGCGCGCCAATTTTTTAAATCTCGGGGAGACGCGATTCTCCTGTATCCTCTCTTTTGTTTACATTTCCTTCGTTCCTCAAAGGGCCATAACTCCAGATGGACGAACCAAGAGTTATCTCCATTCCATTCTATTGCAGCCTCCCTCGAAGTTTATTATTGGTATCCTTATTTCCAGACCTAAACCTATTAAAAACACCAACGATGAACAATTTGCAACGTAATAGTGTTAACTGCAAATGATTTGTTGACGTTGACATCTTGAATTGGACGATGTCCTAATTTGAAGTCGTACTTGAAATTTACTCTAACTTCTTGAGTTGACACGATTGCTGTTCAAGTTTCAAGAACCTTCAGTAATAACGAATTGTATCTCTATTTACGTTGAATCGGAAGAAAAAAACTGCAATTGCATTAGTAAATCTTTCACTTTTAGCATTATTCTCTATGATGTAAAACAACGACATTTAATGTGTAACAACCTAACATTCATTTAACCAAGTCATAGTTTCTTGAATTAAATACTCAAAACAAAAACGAGTTTACATGCAGAGAAAAGACACATATTCATAAGTGATCAACATTGAACGCAAGAATATCAGGAATAAAATTGTTACTTGTTTTTTAAGTAAAGAATATGCGGCTCCCGCAAAGTATATTTAATTGAAGCAACTTACCTTTTTTCTTCAATTGATGATCACGGGGCAGGGGTTGGATAAAATACTCCTTTTTATGCGGCTAGGTGTCTATTATTGGTTTTATCAGGTCTTCGCTCGTCTTGGAGGTGTGTATAAATTTTACTTCTCGGAGGAAGACACTGATTTAAAGTTCTTTACTTCTTGAGAGAAGTCACGGTTTGAAATTATTTTCAAAGGAGGTTTTAGAAGTGTAGGGCTTTGTGTGTAAGCGTGTAAAATGTATGTTTTAAATGTGTGTCCAGAATTACAACGGCTAACGCGTATGTCGAGCGAAAGATCCGATCGGTAACGAACTTTTTCTGGAACTAGTCAAGGAAGGGGAATCTTCGAATTTATAGCAAATTCCTTTGCCCCCCCACCTTTTTTTACATTCTTGGAGGGCAAAAGTGCGCCTTTTTTGGGCAACGAGGCCCGGACTCCCTGCGGAGTTGACCAAGGGCCGGTAAAAAACAATAAGCTGCGAATCGATCAATCAACAATACGAAAGCCGACAAATTCATTTACAGTAAACAATAACTAAACTATTAATCCTAGCACAAACGATTCATAAAACATAATTAGTTCTTATACCGACTCTCTTTTATTGCCCTCGGGTATAAATAACTTTTATTTAAAGGACCTGACTCTGGTGTCATTGTGTCTAACTGTGAAAAAAAAGATACAAAACAAAATGACTGGATGAATAAATAAATAAATAAACAAAACAAAAAAGAACGCGCTAAGAGAAAGAAAGATTTGTAAAAAAGAACCAGAGCAAAAAGAAAACCAACTCCCCAGCAAAACACTTAACATTAATCGCGAATTGCAGGGTGGCGTTATGGTTACCGATGCGGAAAACCGACTTAGTGGTTTAAGTTCGGATTCCGGAGGCCGTGTGTCTTCACTTCTTCTATAATGCACGGATGAAAAGGCATGAATCAACCACTTCCTGTGCTCTGTCTTACCACCATATGGTCGTGCAACGGCCACGAGACGCATTATACATTAATGATGTCTTGGCCAAAAATCAGGTGTTGACCTTTACACGTAGATCGATATGTACGCAAGGAAATACGGCGATAAAGAGATGAAGGAGCAGCAATTCGAAAGTCGATGAAAACCTCGTTTAAGAAATATAGCCTTGCGCCAAATTTGATTTTAGGAAGGTATCAAGTTTCTTTTTCTTTTAAAGATTATTTCATTGGATCAATTTATTTTGGTTGCTAGAGGAACAGTTTTTGTTTATAACAGAAAGAAATTAATATCCTATTTAAACATTTTAAAACATCAAA
>VCCN01001351.1:158650-172741 GCA_006491835.1 Architeuthis dux
GGTAGTGAAAAAAGTTAGTCTGGAGCCCTGGTGCCAATACATTCTGAACTTATTCAAATCATATTTTTGGCCAGCCTCAATTTTGCTTATGATCTCGAGGGATCCACATTGTGAGTCAATGTCCAGCAGTTGTCTGATATTCTTGCAACATGGCCTTTGTGCACCCCCCCCCCTTCCACCATCTCCATGGTATCTAAAAAGAAATCTAGCATGGGAATAGAAAAGCTTCTTGTTAGTGAAAAGCTAACAAAACCACGGCACCCGAGGAGAAAATCCACATAAGCAATATCCGTTGACTTACCACTGAGAGTTAAATGCATCTTGTGGTGGCATTCCATATCTCATGACTGCATTCAAAAACGCTTTTCTTTGACGGGCATTGAAACCCAGCACCTAACAAAAAGATAAAGAAAAATTATTATTTGAGGTCCTCGATAACACCAAAGGGTGAAATGACTGAACAAGTTAAGAAAAGTCATTTGAGTTGGTCTGTGGGGATATGGATATTGGAGCCAAGAATTTGCTCCTTGTTGCAGATAGGAAGACCTAAAAATGGCAAAAATTGAAAGGATTCTAATTACCTCAATTTGACCGTTGACTCGGGCTAACAAAGGTGGCAGAGGTTTGTCCCTGTCCGATGCTGCGCTCCTCTTTCTACTGCTACGAGCTGCAAGAAGAGAACAAGAAATTTAAGAAAACTGAAAAATTTTAAAATAAACAATCAATCTACCATTCCAATAGATCATTGCCCTGCATTTAGAGCAGGCAGAAAAGAGTTAAACTTATAAAGGATGAGATAATATTTACATGTAAAATCTACAGAGAAAGTCGGAGTATCCATGTTTTTAACCCTTTATAGGGCATCACTAAAAATATTTTAGATATCCAAACAACCTTTTTGTATGTTAAGCTAGACCTAATTACAAGATATTTTCAGTTGCAAGCTTTCTGAAATTTTTTTTTATGGGGGGCAAATCCCCTCTGATGAAGTGATCATATGGTGCCTCGCCCAAAAACGGAAAATATTAAAAATTTAAGAATAACATTCAATAAAATAAAGAGATACAAAAAATTGATATTGACAAAAAAAAAAAAAAAAATTACACCGGGTTGATTTTAAAATTGTATTGTGTGGGCCAAAAACAGGTTAATTTAATGGGGTGTGGTATACCACAAAACAGTTATTTAATATTCAACTGAATTGTTATCAGGGCCGACTGAGCGGAAATAAATATCAATAGAATTCTAGTCATACAAATTTCAAAGACAACAATGTTAATGTATCCCCCTACATAATCTTTTTTCATTGCAAAGTTTGTTCACCTGACCTCTATGTAGAGGAACAGGAAGGTTAAAACAATGAGATCAAAGTCATCAGAGTTCATTACACTTTATATGATTATTTTCTTTTAAGCACAAGTCAATATTCTTTGCATTCGGTCGAGACAAATTATTTTGAGGGAAGTAAATTTTCCCTCTAACTCGAGCAGTGGTTGAGTTACTTTTTCTAAAAAGTGACAGGCTGCATGGGAGTGGAGATAAAAATTGATTAGTTCCTTTGGCACGCCTCAGGCATCGACTGATCCCACTTAGTGCAATGGAGAGGTGCAGCCCTCTAGAACTAGACAGTTGCTCACCCTTGGCCACGAATGACCAAGGGGGGATCAGATATGCCACTGATCCCAGCCTGAAGGCCAAGAAGAGACCATTTAAGAGGAACATAGTCGATTAGCACCCATAAAAAGATTATACACTTTAATTATAAATCCTAATGAGGATATGAACCAGGAATAAATCCTGCAGAAAAGGAAATCCACTTACATTCTTGTTTGTCTTCAAAGTCATCATCATCTTCTTCATTATCTGTGAATAAACAAACATCAAACGGTCATGAAGTCAAAAGAAAAACTACAACAATGCATTGAGAAACTTGTTTACATTAAAATCTATTAGAGAAATACTTAATTGATGTGGATTGAGATTATTAAAAGCTATGTTCTTCGTTTCTTTTGCCGCTAACGGCAGATACAATTGATCCGTATTGGCATGTTACGTATTGCCTCTGATGCACGTGCCTTCATTCCAAAGTTTTTATTTAAGGCAATATAAATAGTTGTGGTAAAGCTTGCTACACTCAATTTATTTCTTGTTATTGGGTATTTAGTGCCCAGTGAATAACAAATACATCTTTTGTTAGAGACTAAATCTTTGGCATCAGAAAGCGCATCTGGATGTACAAATACTCTATGAATAATAAATAATCAAAACAAATATGGGCAAGAGAATTCTTTGATACAATGTATGTATATAATAGCTGCATAGAGATACACACGTATATCACAGTTTTGTAAAGGACCGAACAAAAGGAATTGAGGGAGAGAGAATAAAGGCTCATTTGAAAATGAACCCTCACAAGTGGATCAATTTAGAATTGTGTGAAGATTTGTGGGGCTTTGGGGTTTTTTTCTAAGATTTGTGGGGCTTTGTTTTTATAGAATCAAAACCTAATATATAACTTACCGTAAATATCCATATAAAAGGCGACATCATGAACAAGACATCAAGGGATGAAAAAGAAGAGAAAGGCAGTGTCAAAAAATTGAAAAGGAAAAGAAAAAAAAAAAAAAAAAAAAAAAAAAAAAAAAAAGTTTTTTTCATTTGGTAATAAGTTTATAGCAACGAGTGCAGCTCACTTAATGACTCTTCTCAAATGTCCAGTAACATTTCAACTTTTGTTTGGACAATCAAATCTTTTGAAATCTTTGATGTCAAACGTTTGTGAGAAAGAAAGGTTTGACTCTTCTCTTGAATTATACACCTGACGAGGACTGAAGAATGAATTGTCCGAAATGTTGAGTTGACAACAACATCAAGGATGAGGAGAAGACGAGTCGATTCTCCAAACAAGAGTTGGAAAAAATCTTCTTCCCCCAACGAACAGAGATAATCAAGTGGTAGTTTGAGAGCATAAACTAGTCTTAACACAAAAGGAAACCAAATATCTTTCATTTTTCACAATAACAAAATGTTTTGCTTTAACAATTTCAGCTAAGATTTTGTAGGCAACAATTATTTATAAAAGTTTGACATAGACAAAAGAGAAGAGAGAAATTAAGGATATTGAGTAATCCGGCTTTTGCATAAAGTGATATAAAGCAATGATTTTTTCCCTATGCTTTTTGTATATGGTCAATCTTGTATATACAGGTAGTCCTCGAGATTCGTCCATTCGACTTTCATACACTTCGGACCCTATAAATTAACATCCCTAATTCAATATCTGTACTGTAAAAATCGAACATTCATACATTTTTTACTGAACTGCATTAGATCGAGGAAATTTATGCTTTTATTTCTTCATTTTCCAATTTTTAAGGGCACAATATGTATCATAAAATGCCCAAATAATATATTGTATCCAAACATTGTTTTTATTTATTGCAGATTTGCCAAAATAGGCTAGAAAATCATTTACAAGAATTAGTAAACGGAAAATCATATGCATGTACACCGGTAGATCTAAATACACGGACGAGCGCAATATTCCGTAAGACTAATTCTAAGAGAATTATTAAATCACTTATTTAAAATACTTTAAATAATATTTTCTAGGTTGTTATGGATTTGTTTTAGGTGTTACGTTCGTGTCATTCTGGGACCCCTCCCCCCCATTTATGTTTGTAAACAACCCAATGACATGACAGTTATTCACTGCACGGTGCGTAGCGAAATGCAGTGCATCTGCATTGTGACTGCACCACAAATGCAGGCATGTGCAAGCATGAGAATATGCATGTGTGAGCTAATGAGAATGCGTGTGTATTAGCTCCCAGGGAACGGAACCCCCTAATTAATAAGTCAATGATTCAAGATTCGGAAATTCAACTTTTGTACAGTTTTTCAGGAACACAATCGCTATGATTATATAACATTGATTATTTACTGAACCCCTTTTCATAACTTTCAAACAAGCCACACTCCTCATACAAAATGCAATAATTGTAGTTATATATAAATATGGGCAGGACAGAAAACTTTCTGAGGTTGCCTTTTGCATGGAAAAGATTTTTTTTAGAAACAGATTTGGAAAGTGAAAAAAGAAATTTAAGGCATTCAACACAACTTACCCGCTACTGTATACTACTACTACTGGGTAATCAACAAACACTATTATATACATCTGTACATCGTATATCCATATAGAACAAAAATATTAAAAAGTTATTTACATATCAAATAAAAAGATAGTTTTTAAAATGTAAATTGTTGAGAAACTGATCAAATGGTTAAAATAATCAGGTTTATTATTTGAAGAGTAATCCCTAAACTTTTAGAGATGGAGCAGAAACTTGGCCTCTGCGAAACGGATCATAATTATTAGTGGCCGGTGGACCAGATAAATCCCATAAAAATTTTTTTTAAAAAGCTTGAAATATGGGAATTATCCATTTAAATACATCTAGTTATATTTTGCCTCAAATCAACGAATATCTCTCCTGCTAGAAAGACATTTGTGCTTAATCAAGGATGCCAATTAGTAATCAAAGAACGCAGTTTAGTTGCAATTTATTTCGATCAAGGCATCTTTTGAATCTATTTAAACAGATATAAAGAATTTTTAGAATTATGACAACGGTGCAGACTGAGATCGAACCGGAGCCGCAGCGGAAGCGACTTCATGGGGCAGCGTTGTTAGAACGTCCTGGCTATCCGCTCATGTTTTGCTGCGCTAGACACTTGCGCTTATGGGCACTTGAATAATTCCTTAGTAGTATATAAGTGGCAGATTATGAGGAGTGAGAATAATTCGCTTTTGGCTGCCGTCTGACGAACATTGGTGTAGAGGGATTCGAGAGAAAACTGCTTTTTCCGGTGTCGTGCGGAAGAAGTTCCCTCCAAAGAGGTGTGTTGTATAATGCTGTTATTTCTTCTCGCCGATGTGAGGGAGAGGGGGAGACGTCTCGTTCTGGGGGATGCACATTTACGAGAGCGAAAAATATACATTTTGTCCAGACTGGAGAAAAGGCTTAACCATGTGGCGGGATAGAAAAAATGACAAAGTTCATTTGATTTCAATTGAAAATATGAGTTTGTATTATTCCTGTTGATAGCTTCGATTCCGGGCCGGTTTGCGGATCACTTTGAGGCATTGAATTCTGCTTCAGTTAAAATTTTAAACAAGTGGTCACTTTACTAAATGACTAGCGGTTCAAATATCAGATATCTTACCGGGCTGGGGAGCCAAGCTCCCCGGCTGGTTTGACCTGTCGCTCCTGTGTGTCGGATCCTAACTCTCTCTAAACGGCCGCTTTTGAACAATCACAGCCGGCCTTAAACCACTCTGGTTGGTCAAACGTATTTTCTTTGTTTTGACATCGGCCGTTTGACCTATTTTCTAGCTCTGGTAATATATGGCATTTTGGTCACATACCAAATTATTATCTCCAAAAACATGCGAACACACACAACCAGAGTATTTCATTACAGGTGTCCTGTGAAAGAGACTGCGGTCTTCCTGTTTTAAAGAGACTTTTCTACCACAAGAATATAAAGTATTTGCTAGCAGTGCCTGTCAAAATCCCTTGCGGATCTGTCTGGCTCACAGACCGTAGGTTGCTTACCCCTGCTTTAGATGAATGAATGAGAAAAAGGGGGGTGGGGGGGCATTGTGGTTTACCTGTTGGTCCACTGAAGTCTGAATCAAAGTCTGACATGCTGTCTTTCCAAGCATCGTCATCTTGTCCATTCATGGCATCATTATAGTTGACTTGTTTACGTACACGTTTGCCCTTGCCCAAAGTTCTGGCCAAATCCTCTTGTTGTTGTTCATAATGGTGTCTTAAAAGCTTTTCCCAATAAGCAGGGTCAGCATGTTCAGCCTCTTGTTTCAAGATTTCCGTTTCGGGCTCTTCCTACAAGATACCAGAAACAAAACACAAATATTAAAAAAACTGAAAACAATTCACTAGCCTCAACACAAACAGCAAAGCACAGGAAATAGTTATAATTGCAATCCAGCAACACACATGAATTAAGCCTTATTTATTATCTTGAAGATCCTGTATACATGAAGATCCTGTATACAAGAAGATCCTGTATACAAGAAGATCCTGTATACAAGAAGATCCTGTATACAAGAAGGGCATTTAATTTATAAAAAATGTTTTAAGAAACTATGCAAATATACACAAACACAAAAAATATTCATCCAATACAATGGTATTATGACTAAGTTGTCATCTATAAAGCTCAATATGGACAGTTACGGGTCTCGGAGGAGTTGCAGCAAGCAACCGTCTTCCAAATACCCTTGTAAATCAATGTCTTATAGTCCAGCAGATACAGGATTAAATATGAAGTGTACGTACCTCTATTTCGCCCTCTTTCACTTGATAACTAGCGACTTTGAAGGAGCTGAGATATTCATTCATAGCCATTTCCTTCTCTTCCTGACCCTCCTGGGTACGATCCAGTAGCCTAGAAATAGCTTCAGTGTCATAGACGATCTTTTTCTCATCGTCATCTGTATTGGGAGAAAAGGGTTCATGAGTGGATCCTCTTTGTATCAACCAAAGAGTAGCATAGAGCCACACACAGAGACAAAGACAAACAACACACAAGAGACAACAATCATAAGAACAATAACAGCACAACATCTAGGGGCAGCTACAAATTGTTGGGGGAGGGTAAGGATATCTGAAGAGAAATTTTACTTAAAAGCTCTAGCAAGGATATACCAAAACTAAAATGTTTTTACAAGCAAAAAAAAATTTTTTAAATAAATATTTTAAAAGATATCGAGCCGAAATAAATCCCTTTCTATAATTTAGTTACATTAGGTACTGACAATATACCCCGGCCCCCTCGCATGATTGGGAGGGATTATGATAAGAAAAAGAATTTATACAGGGAGGGGGTACTTCTATAAAAAATAAAAAAGGGGTCAATTCTTAGATTATTTCATAGAGATACTGTGCATGCTGACAAATTGGTTAGTTTGTTTTTTTGTTAAATCCAATATTTGAGATTTTCCTCCTTGTCGGGATTTCTAAGACTGAGAAATTGGAGATTAAATACAAGAATTATCAACAAAACATTTTTCACGTTAGGATTATTTCATAACAAATGGGGGGGGAGAAAAAAAAAAGAGGAAAAAAATAAAAGAAAAAAAAAACATTTTTAAAGCATCTACAAGAAAAAATATTCAGTGGCTATAAAACCTGGCATAAAGCAAACATTAAACACCTAACTCCTGCAACTATTCATTTATACACAGCCACTAACAAAGCTGAAGCTGCATTGTTTTTTTGGAGAGGTATTTTTAATATTTATGTTAACCTGTTTAAAAAGCAAATGGATGAAACTTGATGTAAACAGACTTTGAGATAAAGTTATTAGGTTTATAGATATATATACCAACCATAGCTTAGTCTGGCACAAGGGTTATATGTATGAAGTTGAATTTTTAGCCATGGCACCAGGTTAATGTTTCTTGGTTTGATCAGATTCACAAATGCAACATTCATATAATTTACTATAGGCATACTATATAGGTTTACTAAAATCATTGAATTTATAGTGATAAGTAATTTGGTTGTTACACATGAAATGTTTTTTTACATCTTAGAAAAAAGTGGTTCCCAACCTTTGGGTCATTCCTCACTTGTCAATAAGATTACTAGTATCCCCCCCCCCATTCCATTTATTAAGTTGCAACAAAGAATAATTTCAAATAACTTTATTTTACGTATAATTAGACAGCTTCATACTAAGAATTAGTTTAATTTTATAATTGTACAGCTGCTGCTGTGTATCTGTTACTCAAAAAATACAAGCAAAAATAATTAGGAACACATTTGAAATTCAAACTTATTACAAACAGAAAGAATTCTGCTATCGTAACAGATATACATCAATGTGATCTGTTCTCGTTTTTTGGGGTTTTTTATTCTACTAGTTCTTCGATTTGTGGGTCTATTACTGAGAGCACATCTTAAATCATTCTCAACTTGAAATGCAGAAAACTGTCTATACTTTTATGTTTACCTAATAGCCTTATTTCCCCTTGGATTACTCAAACTGGTTGGGAACCACTGTCTTGTGAATAATGTTAAAAGTGGATTTATTAATGTAATTGTATTTTTTTTTTGCAGATTCAATGTAAATATAGATCAGATTTTTGTTATTTGAGGTTTTTGAGCCCTTAACACTAATATTGTCTACCCAAGAAGTTAGACTAATTTTCAAGTTCAATTTCAAATTAGGGTATAATGCTGCTTAGGTTGTTGATAACGTCAAACCATTTGGAGTGAACACTACTATAGTGCGAACTGTTCAGCATTGGTTCAATAGGTTTAGGTCTGGAAATATGGATACCAATAATAAAGATCAAGGGAGGCCAAAACCTGTTCTTAATGAATAATTATCACCAACAGTGGCCAACAACCCAGAAACAACAATTCAAGCACTTTCTGGAGACTTTAGGATTGCAACAGCAACCACATCACAACGCATGGCAATAACAGTTAAGTTGGACAAATGGGTACCACATGAACTGAACGAAATGCTCCATGACAGTGTCAGCCCCCAAACCTCTCAGCTGACTGTGTCTTGGAGGATTAGGATATGAAGTCTTGCAGCATCCTCTATATTCACTTGACATTTTTCCTACAGACTATCTTTAAGCATTTTGAACTTTATATTTGCAGTAATAAGAGGTTCAATAATAGGGAAGCCATAATTCATGCTTTTACTGAATTTGTAACCGCTAAATCTAACGAATTTTATAGATGGCATATTATCATTAGGATTGTTGGAAAAGGTTATTGCTTCAATTGGGTCATAATTTGATTAAATACATTTGTTTGTTTATATCAGCCTTCATATGACTATTCAGAAATCAAAATTTCATACGCAATAACCTAATAAAACAAATCCAGTAGAATTATTTAAGAAAAACTTTTGTAGGTATAAATATAGATGCCACTTCCCACCATTTACCCAAGTGAAGAGTGAAAGTCTTGATATAAGGGGAGGGTGGAAAATACCAATACAACCAAATGCTGGCCACCAAGAAGAGAAAACAGGCATGAAAAGTTTGAGATTAGGCAGAGTGGGAGCTTCTCCACGAGCCACATTGACTCAATTCTGAATGATTGTCAAGAAAGGCAGAAAAACCATCTATGTGCCGATTCAGTCACACAAAAATAATGGTGGCCTATCAAATGCAGGCATGCACATCTGCTCCTTAGCAACAAATATTTAATGCCTGCCTTCCACGATTATATATAAATGCATTTATGGCTTTTGTTTTTTCCTTTCAAGTGCCTATGGTTATATTAGTATTAAAGATGAACAAGTGACTTTGTAAGAGTGTGAAAGAGAAAGGGGGAGCAACAATCTGTTCTCCCTTTACACAACAGGAATACAACAGAAATAGGAGGAGGAGGAGGAGGAGAGACATTGCTTTTGCTTTTGTTTTTAGTTAAAAGCTTTACATGTAAAGCCAAGGTTTGCGACTAGCAAGAGGAGGAGGAGGAGGAGAGGACAACAACAACAACAACAACTAGTTTTCTCTATCAAAATACCTTAAGAAGAATCACAGGGGAATCAAGCTTATTATTGAAGAATAAAAACTATTGAATAGGTCGGCTGGCCAGGATGAACAGACACTCAGGTTAAAGATTGCATGCTGTCTGCATTTAACCTTAGCTGGTCAATTAAAGCGACTAATATTTGAATCAAATGGGGGAAGGGAGAAAAAAGAAAAGAAAGAAAAAAGGAAAAAAGGAAAAAAAAGGTGAAAAAAAAAACAAAAAAAAAAAAAAAACATTTTTGGGACTAACAAAAATGAAAATGGTCTAGTTTTTATACAACAGTAATCAGACTAATCTAGAAAATGAGATTAATTATGAAAGCCTTTAAGATTTGAATTTTTAGTGACCATTATTTCAATAACATTGCTAAAGTTTAAAATGCTGAGATGCACTACATTTCTGCCCTACAGAGCCTGCCTCCTAAGAATTTAGAATCTACTAAAATTATGTGCAAGTAACACATGATGCAATTTAAACTTAGGTTTGTGCAAAGTTTTCCAGCGAAAAACCAGTTTTCAATTGTGTATTCAGTCTCTAGTTAAAAAAAAAAAAAAATTTTTTTTTAAATAAATAAACTGGGAACTTTTGCACACACCTAATAAAATCAATAAAGGAGGAAGCTAAGCAGTGAAATTAAACCGCCCTATTGCCAGGATATATATGGACATAATGAGCTCCATCACAATCTCATCAACTAATAGGCCCCTCACGAGTCCCATCGATTCATTAGTGATGCTTAAGGACTAATTTGATTTTAGTGCCAGTACCTAATGCAAGTTTTTTTCTTAGCCTCACTTTTCAGTATACATTAATCACGGGGTGAAGAGGAGCGAGTAAATAATGCATCAAAATATACAGGACAGAATATGAATAGGAGACCGAGGTAGCCAAATGCCTACAGTGACAAATTCAGTAATCAATACAACTTTGACCAATATCCCAATCTTTTTTCTTTCTCTTTTTTTATGATCAAAACATTTCAATAAATATTCTAAAATTAGGTAGCATTATATGGCTCCATGTGTCAAAACCAAGGGTCCTTCCTGGTAGGAGGAGAGGGAACTCTTTAAAAGTCTAATAATGCTAAACAATGACCAAACAGGAACGGCATTATTATACACCGATTTACTTTGATTAGTAATGTCCCAATCTTGGTTGTTATAATCACTTTTCTACCATTGTACCCTCCAGGTTAATGAGTACGACGGCCGAAATGTGACTATAACAATCAAGATAAGGACACTCGTCCAAGTAAATCAATGTATGATAATGATAATTCATAACAAAAAGGAATGGCATTGTTTTGCATTGTTAATAAAGATTGCAGTAGGTGAAAATGCACAGAGCCAAAGAATGAGACACATGCAGACAATTAAATAAATCAATAAAAGATGGGGATATTAGTCAAAAGAAAATACAAAACCACCAAATATGAACAGAACATTTAATTAACATTAAGTCACAATTCAATATTATTTGTAGCGTTTCCTTTTTTTTTTCTCTCTCTTACGTGCTACAAAAACGTATGCATTTCTTCTTAGCAGACACAAGAAACAGTGAATAGCTAGGAAGACATTTTCTCAAAACAGATCACGTGTAGAACAGGACATGTTTACCTAATTATAAGTTGAGAATCGTGCAGATAAACAGTAATTTGATTCCCACCCATTTAAAAGAATGTGTTATATAATAGATCAGAGGTAGATTTGGGATACATATATGATGTATGACAATTATGCATCAATATCCTCGTAGACCTTAGTTATGATCCGAAGAGAGCTCAATACAAAAAGGCAGAGCAAATATTTGTGGGAATCAATTTTAATGGTTCATTACAAGTGGTGCTGCTGCTGGTTTCACATATAGATCTTCATAATGAACCTTCATTATGAAGATCTATATCTGAAACCAGCAGTACCGCTTGTAATGAACTATTAAAATTGATTCCCACATATAAAAAGGTGCAGATTGTTCTTAAGTTCACGATGGGTTAAAAAAAAATTTCCAATCTTCACCAGGTGAGTTCTTTTTAAAAAATGGGGGAATGTTCTTGTTTTTAATATCAAAGAATCCATTCTCAAATTCTTAAGCATATACAGGATTACTGGCAAATATATATGCAGTTAACTGACAAAAGTATCTTAGAAATATTGAATTCACAAAAACTGTCAACAAACCATTATAAATCTCAAGAACCCCAGGTCTAAACTTCATTTAATGAAGAGTGAAGATTTTTCCGATCAGCTCTTTAATTTCACAAGTAGATACAGTTGAAATAACTCATTTCACCCTGATAGCAAATTCATTCACAAGATGAATTCTTGAAAATGAAATGCAACTGTTGTTTTCCGTTTCAGATAAAGAGCAAACAGTTCTGCAAAAAGCTTGCAATAATAATAATAATGATATCAATGATGAATATAATAATGATAATGGCAAGGAGAAAAAGGAAGCAGCAGCAAAGAGCAGAAGTAGAATTTACAATTGTTAAGAGCAATGCTAAATGCACTTTTCTGAAACAGGAAAAAAAAAAAAAAAAAAAAAAAAAAAAAAAAAAAAAATCAACTGGGGGAGACGTTGCCATTTTGAGAAAAATACTTTAAGTAATCATCAAGATGAGAATCCAGAATAGGAAGAGTCCAATATAAACATCTTCAGCAGAAGTACTAAATACATAAATATACGAATATCGAGGGTGTATTTGTTTTACAGACCTTTATTCCAAGCTTATTTCATGTACACATTAAGACTATGATTTCACTATTTATAATATATATATCATCAATACTAAATCAGCTGAACCTTTTGTCTAAGATGTTATAATCGTTAATACAAATATTGAATTTCTGTCAATTTTAAGGCATTATTTTAAACTGGGCCTTAAAGCCACTGGAAATAAAGATATATCTGACCATACTGCCCCAAAATCGTTTTACATTTGGTGACCGGTCTCTTGAAATAAAGCCCAGAAGTGGACAATCATCAGTTGTCAATTATGATAGTTTAAAATAGAAGGTAGAGGAGAACCCAACCAACAGCACTCAAAAACTTAGTAGTCTTTAGATACGTACAGGAAACAAACTTTGCGGTAAAGGTCTGTAAAAAACGAAAATACTTTTGATACACCTATATTTTAAGGTTTCTCATCCAATTCCGATTACATACAGGTATGTTTCCTAAAATAACTTATCTATGAACAACTGTATATATTTGATAGAATTTCAGAGTCAGAACTTTTGGAAAATGGGACCATTTTCTTCAAAACCAATGGCCCATAAAAATCCAGTAAATGGATTTTTGTATTCGTCTTTTTTTTCAGGATCGAAATTGAGGGGTTTTCACAAGAGTAAACCCACATGTACATAAAGTTCTAGGCAATATAGACACTAATTAAAAAGAATCCTGTAAAGTTACTTCCATTTAATACTATTAAAAGATGAAGTGATTGTTTTTTCACGTTTAAATAGCATATCCATCCATTTGTGGCTAATGGAAGCGAGGGTTGTACAACCGTGGCCAGCCCATCCATCCATTTGACCGATCAATGACCAGCCAATTATGACTACTTTGTATGCCTCGTAAACATGAAAAAACAATCACACACCACTAGAATGATCATGTTGGAATGCAGTATACATTAGATGTGCCATCAATGATTTCACATACACGGCTGTATTGCAACAACATGTATTATTATCAGAGCATTGTGTCGGTGTTATTGTCATCAGAAGCAGCAGCGGCGGCGGCAGTAGTAGTAGTAGTAGCACAGTAAAAATGAAAGAACAACCCGTCTTTGCATCTTTTGTCTCCTTGGAAGGGGGGAGGGAGGGGGAATAAAGAAGAAAAATGAATAGGCAGCAGCAGCAGCAGCAAGACCGACCTCATGTCTGACCTGACCAGCACTAACTCACGATAAATGCATCATCCAGAATCAAAGAAAACGAACGAGATATTGGAATCTAAAACTCACACGCCTATCGACTTGTATCAAACAAATGAAAAAAGTTTGAGAGAAACTGATGAAGAAAAATTATCAACACTGTAAAAAGAAATTGATGGGTTCAATAGAATTCTACGGATGAAGTGATTCCCAATAAAATGAATAAATCAACAGGGTGTTTGTAAAATAGCACATTTAAAAAGGGAAATAACTTTAAAAGAAACTTATCAGTTGCCTCCCTTAGAGTAACAACATTTACAAAGAATTGAGATTTAACTACATTATTACTTTACAGTCGGCTGATACGCTTAGCTGTATTCCCAGAATAAGGGAGGCAACTGATAGGTTTCTTTTGAAGAGTTATTTCCCTTAAATGTGTTATTTTACAAACACCCTGTACGTTGAAGATCTTTTTTAAAACCAGGCTTAGAAATAGAGAAAAAGGGAATTTTCCATATCTAGTCAAAAAATGTTGGAATTTGCTAAGGCTTTCAGTTTTTTTTTCTCTAGTCAATAATACAATCGTACACAGTACTAACAAACAAAAAAAAAAAA
>VCCN01001351.1:216338-244892 GCA_006491835.1 Architeuthis dux
CTAAACATACAAGCCACTAAGAATGCTGGGTGGGGGTGGGGGTTGTCACTCCCTGCCCTGACCCCCCAACCCCAAAAGGCAGCCAGCTATTAATAATCTCTAAATAGAGTTTCTCTGTTTGCCCAACAAGCATATTATCACAAGACTAAGCCTTACATAATAAATATAGGATCTCAGGTTTCGCAAGTGGGAGGGGTGAAGCTTTTGTTAATTTAAGCAATAAAATGTTAGTCATAAGGGGGTGGGGAGAATTTTAGATTCAAAACTCCTATATTAAAATAAACAATCCAGCAGCATGCGTTGTTATGTCAATGTGTTCTACAAGATAAAAAGTAAAGCCTCTCCTGTATAAAAGTAGTCAATGAGCAAAAAAGGTGGTTTTCATATCAAAGCGCCAGACTGAACATTAAAAAGGCACAGCAACGGCAGCAGCAGGGCTCATTTGAAGGAAGAAGAAAAATGACCAAACAAATTGATGCTACATTCTTCAGAGTAAAAGTGACCAAATCACTATGCAAAGTTTGGTTACTTGAAAATGGCAAGAAATTTCAGAGAGGAAATCCTAAAAGGCCTTCAGAATGAGTCCATTAAAGTTTCAGACAATGTCTCCTAATATAAGCATCGAGCTATCTTTAAATTAGCTTTGCGCACTCCCCCTTTCTACCGTGAGAAGAAAAAAAAAAAAGGTTAAAGTCTAAATTCTAGTCTCTTTCCTCTCAAAGCTAAGATCAGAAGTGGTGGGGCTAATCTGGGAAACCCATCCAATGATGCAGGACATAAAAGGAGTCTAAAAAGTGGTCAAGGAGAAAGTTTCTCAAAGGAACAAAGAGGAGACAATGGTTGGAATTCATTCTGAATGCAGAGATACATCAAAATGCACAGGTATCAACATTGATTCTAAATAATAGAACAGGAACAGCCAATCTCTATGTATCCAGGTTTGAAAGAAAGAAAGACCATTTCCCCCTCCCTAGAGTTCCTTTCTATATTGAGCTGCAGCGCCTGCTGTGACAATCATAAGCTAATACTTGGCACATGCTCCATTATCCTCCAAGACAGAGGGAGGGCCAACAGAGGTTCCTTTGTACAAGTGGTTTCATTCTCACAGCAGGCGATAATCCTTGGTGCAGCACACTCCAGTGTCTTCAGGTACAGAGGGAAGCCAACAACAAGAGTTCCCTTCTCTAATAGTTTTTTTTCCAACCACTCGAATTTCTATTAATAATCTTCTATAGAGTATTCCCAAAGTCAAGAATCATAAACAAGCCAAAAGTGAAAGAATTGCCCATTCTCTTTAAGATGTAGATTTGATTATATTTGTCACATCCAAGAGAAACAATGTATTCTAAACCACATGTTCACATCCTGAATTCTACTTGGTCACCTAAGCAATTGTCTTCATATCTTATAGAGAAGTAGTGGTCTTGGAGAGAGGCATTGTTCAAAGGGAGTAGTGTCATGATAGCAAGAAGCAACACTACTTAGAAATCAAATAGCTAAGACAATACCAGTCAGAATGTTTATTAATGGAAGAAGAAGAAGAAGAATTGCAGAACTAAGAATAAAAAGCCCAAGTAATCAAATGCTTAATTTTTGTCCAAGGCTAAAAAAGAGGCAGAAGAGGAGGAATAGTTATAGTAATGAAAAGGAGGAGGAGCGGCACCACCACCAATACCAAATTTTTTTTTTTTAAAAAAAAAAAAAAAAAAAAAAAAAGAAAGAAAGTGTACACAAGAGTATGAATTGTAGAGAAAACTTGTTACTTAAAATGAATTACAGAATTTAGAAAATAAAAAATAAAAAAAAAATAAAAAATTTAAGACAAAATTCCTGCAGGAAAGGGAGTCAGTATTGACATGAGCATCAGTACATGGAACTTGCACAAGAAATAATTTATCCTTTTTTTCTTTCTTTTTTTTTCGGCAACATTCATGCAGTGACGTTTGAAGAGGATAGCGCAAATGAACAGGAGCCAATTGAAAAATGAGGAATTTCAATGGAAGACTAAGAAAAGCACTGGAGGTGGGGGGACAGGAAGGGGAAGGTTGGAGGGAGGTGGGAGGGATCAGGGGGGGAGGAGAAGAGCAAAAATGAGGTCCAAAAAATTTAGCAGCTTGAATTGAAAGTGCAACAGCAGTAGGTCTGTCGGACGGTGGAACAAAAACAACAACAACAATCAACAACTACACATGAATTTTCGGAAATGGGTGGGTACACAAAAAATGGGGGGAGAGAAAACAGTAACATCAAGAAGAAATATCAGATTCATGGAAATGGGATTTTTTTTTATCAAAAAATGAAAAAGAAAATGAATGAAGATAGAAATCAATGTCAATAATAAATGCCATTTACAATCACAATCTTTTAAGAAAATCAGTTATGATATAATAAAATCATGTAACATTAATAAGCACACAGGATTTACTATAGCATAACCAAATATTACAGACAGACGGTCAAGAATTAGATGAGTGAAGACTATGGATTTGAATAGATACAAGTAAATAAAAAAAGGGAGAAAGGAGTTTTGATGTCATTCATAATGAATGCTTGTTAATTGTGATGATAATCAGTAATAAGGGAGAGGGGGGGGTTAGTAAGAGTAGTAATACTAGGTGGTGGTGGAGGTAGTAAGTCATAAGTTAGTCAGTGAGTAAGACATAGCATTTTTTTTTTCCAACTATTTAGAACTTTGAAGCTGGAAGATCCTAAAAAAGGCAGCAAATGAGGACCAGTCAACCCATAATCAAAAGATCACGGAACAAAATGTTCAAAGTTTTTAAATCTTGACTTAATCTTTAATATTAACAAAGGAGGCGCTTAGAACCACAAAGTACTTTCCAATAATAATTTAATAATAAAAAACACGTCCAAAGTTTCATAACTTTCAAAATGCCATAATTTTTAAAACTATTGCACATACACCATTCATTGTTATGTAGCTAAAAAGCATCTACTTTAAAATCTGTGGCCTTTTGAAACAAAAAACTTTAAACACTTTTAACTAACCACAAATATGGGAATTTTGACCACTTTCTGAACACCAGCCAAGCCATTAGACTTTCTCCCCAGATAGAGCAGGCTTTGAAGATTATACAGATATACTCAACTCGATTGTACCTTGTGGTTCTTAGTGCCTCAAATGTACTTAATATAATTTATTAAGTAAGGATATGTGATTAATGATTACATACACTAATATTTCCATGTTATTCAAGTTATAGTCAAATTGAAACCGGTCACAAAACAATTATAAGCTAAAAAGGTTTACCAAATTTGATGTTTAAAACAATATTTGGTTCATTGGAAGGACAGAAAGCCAAAAGGATGTGAGGTTCTATCACTGATGTGAAGAGGAGAGTAAGGAGGCATCATAAGGCCACAACAATCTTTCCTCTAACCCAAGTGACCAGAGTTAAAACACTCCTGCTAATTAAAAAGGTTGCTGCAATGTGTTCCATACTTAATATGCAACAATTGACTCACAGGAATGGCTTCTTGCCTGCTGAGGGCATAATAAGTATCTTTTTAGTATTTGCAATATAAGTCTCCCCCATACTTCAGCCACAACTATATTCAAAGCAAAGCAAACACTGCCAAATCAAAGAGAAATGGTGACATTCCTTATTAATTACAGCTAGTGGGGAGGGTAGTTTATATTTTTAAAAGTCAACAAAGGGCAGTGCAATTGTAAAACACAAAATTACATTGAATGAACTCTGCTTCAGGAAAAGATCTCCTGGCAATGGGAAGCTGAAGCATTCCAAAAAGCAAAAAGAATCTGATAAGCTTTTCTGCAGATTTGACCAACGGATAAAATTTACAGAGTCTGGTCAGATCCCATATAGTCTAAGAAGTTTGTTAATATAAACTACCTATAGACATGGATTGAATAATTTATTCCCATTCCAATAATTATTCAGAGATAAGATGAAAACCAATATTTTATTAAAATTCTGTAATCACATCTCGATTTACCAAAATTCATTAACATTAATCATTCGACAATCATATTCCAACAATTTTTTTTTTAATAATAATTATAAAATACCCCCACCCAACCTTCCATTGTAATGTTGCAACTTTATTATATAGGTGATGACTACAAATTTCATCAATAGAATCATTCATATGTGCCTTGTAATAAAATTGTTCACCCCCACCCCATATATGTTGCCAATTTAGCATGTTTCTTGTTCTGGCATTGCAAAAAAGCATGTTTTCACCTAAAACATTTTGGCCATTTTCTGGCTATTTTTAGAGTCTTTTTTGTGGTTTTTGGCCCTTTTTGGCAATTTAAAATGATTCAGCGTTTTTACGGTCAAAGTAGCACGAAAATATCTTTTGAGTTGGCAACACTGGCCGACCCTCTTTATGGAGGATAGAGTTTTGTACAGCATTATCTACCCCGTCTGTTATTGTGGCACGAGTGACAGCACCATTAAACAACGGAAACATTCAAAGTGGAACTGCACATTAAGTTCTCTTTTCCAAGTTTTATTTCATTTTCTGCATGGACACAATATACCAGGAAGAACAAGTGTGTAACTGTAGCATATTTTTATTCAAACAAGGTTTTGTTTGAGACTATGCAGACCAAACAATTATATGTAATAGATTTTCTATACTGGAAAAGATATTTTTGTCATTGCACAATTAGACATTCTTTCAGTAACAAGTGAAAAAAAACAACCAGCCAGAATTTTGATTTTTTATCTGGTTCAAATGTTCTTCCAAATCTTGTGTCAACAAGCCAATGGTTGTATGTTCACTGTAAACGTTTGAAATAAAACCAACTACCTTGGCCATTGGGACATCACTGTCCTCTTTGGCTGGAATAAGTTACTATGATTCTAATGGTTCTAGTGATAAAGTTCATCATATCAAGCCTATGAATCAAGTAGAAAAAGAAAAATCTCTTAATCTCACAGGAACAAGCAAAAGACTTGATCAATTCAGAGTTGCACATTTCTTGCCTTGAAACCTATGAACACCCAAGATTTTGCCAATGTTTGCAACTTATAAAGAGAAAGTGTGTATGTGTTAGAAACATGCTGTCAATGCATGGGCTGAAGGATCCTAAGAGTCGTGATTCTGGGTTGACCGAACTGCCTTTTTAAGAGGGGAAACATACTACCATATTGAGAAAAGGTCTTGTTTAGGATAAGCTCAAGCAATTTCTACTTTGAAGAAAACACAAAAAATACCATACAGACCAAAATCAAAGTAAACTATAAAAATTTAGAATTTCTCTTTTCAATTCAAAAACATGTCACATGAACGGGGTTGAAAAAGAATAAAATTTATAATGTATTATGAGTAAAGCTATAAAATGCCCCTATAAAAGGGTTTTAAGGTTTTTCTTTTTAGATGCACTACGCGTCTCTAGCAGCAATAGGCGTCACTGACAAGTTTACATATCAAACGTAACTTTTTAGTGACGTAGTAATAAAAAGAATATTCATTCTTTTTGTAAAATCAATTCTCCTAATCAAACTGAAGGTTGCGTTCGGGTTTTTTTTTTTTAAGAAGCTAAGATATTTTTTAACATATCTCCCATCGCTGTGTTTATTTTTTTGAACATTTAACTGAAATCTAAAGTTTAAATAGTACATCTATGGTCTGACTTTCAGGTTTGTCATACTGTTAACTTCAATTCTGGTCCAAGTAGGTTTGGTGTTTTCTACAAGGTCCAAAAGCCAAAGATTATCAAAAAAGGCTTTTCCACAATATAGTAACATGCTATTATGGACACACCCACACAGAAGGAAGGGAAAAAAAAAGGGGGGGTATATTTTGTTACTATCCGCCACCAAACATTATGTCTAACTTTCATTTTTTGTACATTAATGACAAGAACTTTTCATATTTCAAACATTTCCCTTTTCAATTTTTTTCTACACAAAAGAAATTTTAACAAATAAAGAAACATGAAACTTTCAAAATTTTAAATCAATTTTTCAGAAAAATCTTATATTTATCTCAAGTTTAACAACAATAAACTTTAACATGTAATTCACTTTTGCCAATTTGAAGAGAAACATCTTTGGTGATGAGAGATTAATCAGTAGCAAACATGGAGGATAGAAAACAATTTTGGAATTCAAAAGCATATTGTTTGCCTTTGGTTATAAATGGACAGCATCAAAGTTGGTCTTTCAGCCAATCAGAGACCTCCATTTCAAACAAAGGGATTTTCCCTGCTTCGCTTGGCTGCCTCTTCCTTCCTCACAATGGGAACTCCAACTACTACTGTTTATACAACAAGCAGTGGCTATTACCTAATGGTAATAGCTGCTGTTACATTATTAATTACTACTGGCAATTAGCTAGTACTGTTTATCATTGTACTTGCTACAATTTATAGTAAATCCTTTTCACTCTTCCCTCGCATATTTATATCTTTTAAGATACACATTTCCTTTTTAAATCTAATAATAGGCTTAGGCTTCTTTAGCTGTACAGGAGGGGAATAAAATAACAGGTAAACATCAAAGTTGGCCATGTTGATGCAGGAGCATTGAAGCTACCCGTACCTATTGTAAGGTTTTGGCTTTTTATTTCTTCCCATATCTAAAGAGTAAGAAAACATTTTAAAAGTTCATTGAAGCAGGTGTATTGATTTTGGGACTGAATCTCATTGGAAAAAATAATTCCAATAACAATTTAAGCAGACCCAAAACCTTGCTGTCAGGATTGATCATTTCTCATTTAAAAGAAACAAAACGGAAATATGTAAAGAGATCAACTAGTAAAGATCTATATTTTCCACACTTTTTTCCCCAGAAATAAACCTCCTCCCCAAAAATCACCCTGATGGTTGGATTTGGAACGCCTAACCCATCGATTGACACTAGTCCCCTGATGACCCCAAAATATATGATTATAAATGAATTATAATTACAATCAAAATGTTAAAATATAATTTGAAAAATTTAATAGCCGGAAGTCGAACAAGCAGGATTTATTTTTCCTAAATATTCCTTGCCAAATTATAGGCAGGAAATATGGTACTGACGGGGCCATAAGTGTCAAATGTTTTAGGACCCTTTTTGACCAGACAACTAAACATTCAGACTTCTGCAGGGTCCAGATTCCAAAGAATACAAGCAATAAAAAGATCTTAAGGCTTGAGAGGCAACGATATTTTTCAATGACAAAATTGCACCAAATGCTAAAGCTTACTGTTTTGGCTTGAGAATTAATTAAAATTGAAAGACATGCAAGATAATAAAAAATAAGTTATAAAATTAATAGACAAAAGTTCAGGGCTCCAAATTTACTCAGAAACTACTCAAAACTTTTTTTTTCTTCAACTTTAATTTTTCTTTTTCATGAAAAGCAAAACTTTACAAAGCCAGACAAAGGACTAAAGCACAAATTTAAAAGCAATTTTTTTTTAATTTAAATTTTTTTTTTTTTTTTTTAAATCAAGATTTGTTTTTAAACAATTAAAATGACTTGTTTAATTAATTAATGAAGCATAAATAGAAGAAAATCTAAAATCTACAAAAGGAGCCCTGCAGAAAGAAAGGAAAAGAGAGAAAGGGGATCACTTGAAATAGACCAAGGATACTCATCTCTAATCATCCTAGCAGATTGGACATTTTTATCATACAATATTAGCAATTAAATAGCCTCAAATATTTATCCATTAGCAAAAACATAACAGGAAGACAATATAGCCTTTTATAAGTGCTAAAATGACACTTCCTATTTTTAAAAAATGTGTGGCGATATCAGCTGGGTTTAGTTTGTTTAAACCCTTTCGCAACTCCTGGGACACATCTATGTCCCATAGATCTTTTAGAAGTCAGACATTTGAAATCAGGCATTAAGCACCTTAATAGGTTAGTCTTGAAAGGGTTAAAGTTATTGCAATACCAGCTGTTATGATTTTCATGAAATATTAATCTTTACAAGTTTAATTACAGTAACATATTTCCACCAGAAAGTCTTTCAACCAAATCCAGGCGTCTCAATTTACTTATAGGGTGGATAATCTTAAATTCCAATAACTGATTTGTAAGGCATTAACACTATTTTATCATCCAAATGGAATCAACCATACACCATTTATACAAGAACATTGTCTCTTCAAAGATTCCCTGAATATTTATATTTGGAAATTAAGAGACTTTTTCCTATCAATTAGTAATCTATAATATAGGAGTAATACAAAATTTCATCTAGGAAGACCAACCTTCTTCAGAAATAAGGTATTAAGCAGAAAATCCTGGAAAAAGCATTTAACAAGACAAAGCAAGCAAAGCTTTTTTGAAAAGAAAAAAAAAAAAAAAAAAAAAAAAAAAAAAAAAAAAAAGCTTATAAATTACACTATATCTGAAGAAGGTTAAATATCTTGTTTAAAAAAATAAAAAAAAAAAAATAAATAAACACGTTCTTTCACAGACAAAAAATTTTGTTGTCAAGATTTTTAAAGAAAGAAAAATGACATGTCAATTAGAACGAGTGAAAGAACCATAAACTTGCTTTCTTTGAAGGCAATAGATTTTATCAGTATCCTCACCAAATGAATTTTAATGAATTAAAAATTTCTATTTAAAATCTGGGTTTTACAAACACCTAAATTGTAAAAGTGGTGAGAAATATTGGATGGTTGATTCATAGATCTACACTTGGGCTAAATCAAGGTATTTTGAAATTTCATAACCGAGAAAAAGAGAGACAGGGATGGGATGAAAGCGAGAGAGAGATAGAGAGATAGAGAGCAAAATAGGGTACAAACACAGTGAGGACAGCTCCATTTCCCTTCGGGGGCTTCTTCCAACTCGGGGTCAAGACAGACAAGATGGTAAGCCCTTGGACACGTGTCGCACAGAATGATTTCTCCACCCTGTTGACACACCTCACAGTAATCCTGATGGTCAGTCTGGAATTGAAAAAAAATACAATTTTAATACAGGCAGGAGGGGGGGGGGGGTTAAGAAAAGATTCTAGTCTTAACTAACAGTTACAACTTTAAAGACCGATGATCTATCCAAATAAAGTCAAAATACTGAATTCTTCCCCACCACCATAAAAATTTAAAAAAAAAAAAAGATATAGACTATAATGTTTATATAAATATATCTGTATCAATAAACATGCCGAGGAAAGCTCCCAGCAATCCCCATTCCGTTTCCGGTCCCAAGAAGCGGAAACCGGAAGTGGGAACGGGGAAGGCTCACTTCTTACCAGGCTAATCAACCCTATCACACGTGTTATCTTGTTCTGTCTTTTCTTAACACGCTTAAACAGATTACGAATCGAAACGCATTCTAATTTCACACAGCTACTACAAGAAGAACAACAAGAACACAACATAGACTAGTGGTTCTCAGAGTCGCAGGCGACATTCCCCCTTTGCAATACCAGGTTTCCTCAATGCCTTCCATTTGGAATTGTCATCCAGTAATTTTTTAACGATTATACTTTCCATTAACCGTTCCGCCCCTGGGAGCCAAGTGGCTCCTGTTTGAGAATCACTGATTTAGACTTTCTGAAAGCATCTGGTTATTGAGAGATTCATCATTACAGAAAATGTTCAGTTTGATGGGAAACTTTAAAATTATGGCTATCCTTTCAGCAGTTGATTTTACAGGCGCATTTTAAATCTTAGGTGTTGGACCCTTTAAAAATCGTGCCTCCAGGAACGATAACGTATTGGATGCTATGACAAAAAAAATTCTAACAAATTGTACCATAGCCAATCAGATTTTAAATTTAAAAAAAAAAAAAAAAAAAAAAAAAAAAAAAAACAAACTGTTGAGTCTATATTTGGTAGTATTGCACAATATCAATAAATAAATATGCATAAATGAAGCCAAATCAGTGCAGTTGTTTAGCTTATTAACGTCGGGGGTGAAAAAAGCTGCGCTATTTACCCGAGCCTGTATACAGGCGTGATATGTAGTGTTTGTTAAATCAGCTCTGACTAGTCATATTAGTGGCTTGTAGGGGATCCCTTAGAATCTCAACCAATCAAAATGAAGCTTACGAATCCATATGGGGGACACCTTTAACCTAGTTCTGTCTTTTATCTACTAATGATCAATGAAATGGACGGAAATTTTGATTTGAGGGATTTTCACATGAAAATGTACAAACTGCTGAAAGAAATATTTTACAACGGGATTCTATCAACATCTGATGTTGATATAAGTGATTTTTAATGAAGATTCGAGCAACTCCAAGGTCAAAAATTATAATCTTTTAAACAATGGAAATAGCAATCACTTGACTAGGACTTGCTTGCAGAACGTAAATATTGATGATTTTATGGACATTCCTGGACCAGCTACACAATTACCTGATACCGCTAAGCAGTTTATAGATAATTTATTAAATATTATTGAAAATAAAAAGGAAATATTTTAAAATATTGATTAAAAAAATAAAAACAAAAAAATTTAAAAAATATAATATAATAGAGGCTTGCAACTTTGGTGAAAGAAAAGGTGGCCCTTGGTTGAAGAGATACTACCCCTCTGCAGGGGATGCAGTTGGCACATTTTAGGCCCCAGATGACAGGGCTGGGCAAATTTGGGGCAGTCAACAAAGAATTAGTGATTAAACCCAAGTTTATTTTCAGGAGAGCCAGCTTGTTTAAGTTGTTCTCAAAATGTAATTGTCAACAGATAAAGACTAGGAAAAGTTTAGTCATTGTGAATGCGAGGGTCACAGTATGCAAGCTCACTCACTGGTGTCTCACTACCAACTGATTAAAGCACCAGAGGAGTTGTGTTCACACAAGCACAGTAAGGGCCTCTCCGATTGGTTGTCAAGTAACAGAAAGGCTGTGCAACCAGATCGAGAGATATTCAAAATGGTTGGATACTACCTGGACAGACTGTATACTATGAAATCAAATGATGGATAATTTTATATCCGACAGAATATGATAATTATAATGACATTTATTGGTTGAGAACCTATATTTGCCCGGCACCAGTGTGAGCAACCTAAATCGTAAATGTGATTAAAGAAAGGAACTGTGCAGAGATCAAACCCGCATGCACCCTGGAAGCAACTTTATACACAGGTTCTGCTCTACCGCACGTTTAGCAGTCGCTCACACCAGGCCCTGTGCAAATATAGGTTCTCAACTAATGTCATTATAATTATCATATTCTGTCGGATATAAAATTATTCTTCATTTGATTTCATACTGTCGACAGAGAACCACATTATATTCCTAAAATACAAATGTAAGACTAGAGAAGCCAACAAAGTGTAGGATTAAAAGACGCCTGCCTACCATGAGATCTTCATTAGCTCAGTCGGTAGAGCAGGACCTGTGTATAAGGTTGCTTCCAGGGTGGACACAGGTTCAATCCCCGCACCGAGTTTGTTTCTTTATTCACACCGGCGCCGGGCAAATATAGGTTCTCAACTAATAAAGGTCATAATACTACCTATATAAAAACCTCCCACAATAGATAATTTATTATTTACATGCTTACTCTGTCAAGAAGGAAGAGAAGTTACCATATATGCAATTATATAAGACCATGGGGAAATGATTGAGCGGGGGACAAGCAAGCATAAATATATATAAATAAAGCATTCTTTTTTTAAAATTTATTTTCAACTATACCATTGCGCGATTAAAAACACAAATGACAGAAGGTAGATCTGTCAATTGTTCTCCACTCAACATAGTCAACCAACCATATAAAGACAGACATGCAATTTAAAAAAATAACTATGCAAATATTACATTATGTTCAATGCGCTGATATTATGACTAGGGGTCCGTCTACCGAAGCAAGATAGTTATAGGGTTTGGAGGAGTTTCAGTGATCATCCTAATAGTTTTGTAAACCATTCATCTTATAGTCCGGCATTTAAAGTACATCTGGGCAAATATAGGTTCTCAACTAATGTCATAATTATCATATTCTGTCGGATATAAAGTTATCCATCATTTGATTTCATACGGTCATACTTTTTATTTTCGACTATATCATTGTGCGATTAAAAACACAAATGACAGAAGGTAGATTTGTCAATTGTTCTCCACTCAACATAGTCAACCAACCATATAAAGACAGACATGCAATTTAAAAAAATAACTATGCAAATATTACATTATGTTCAATGCGCTGATATTATGACTAGGGGTCCATCTACCGAAGCAAGATAGTTATCGGGTTTGGATGAGTTTCAGTGATCATCCCAATAGCTTTGTAAACAATTCATCTCATAGTCCAGCATATACAGTACATCTGAAATGTAAAAGAAAGATATCCACTCACCTCGTAACCTTCTCCATCGCCATCATCAGGGTATTTGCTGGTTGTTCTAGTTTTCTTCTTCTTTGTTTTTGTTCGTTTTGTTTTCTTTCGACCGGCACTTGCCTCAGCTTTGCTATCGCTGATAATGCTGGCCTCTTCCAGTTGACGTTCAAATTCTTCATCGCTTGTATTGAAGCCTGCTTCGTCATCATCCTAGTAAAGAGAGAAGAGAACATTCATACAGAACGGGTCATCCAGCTCAAAATGTTTTCATTTTTCAATACCGTACGGGGAGCGTTTATCGGCCACCTTAGCATGAACTCAATTTGCGACAATATATGAATTTTAAAAGTCCCACCCAAACCCATAATTTCATAGATTAGAATATGAACATTAAGTGTAAACACTTTTTGGGTGGTAGTACCAACTCCGGTTCTGTAGATCCCTCATTTAAAAAATAAAAAATATGTCCAATATTACAACTTTTAAATAAGCGTAATTCAGGCACGTCTCTTGAAAATGTTGCAGCAGTACAAAGTATCATCAGAAAATTGAATATATTGACTCAAAATATTAACCATTGTATTGTGTTGATAGTTTTTTTCTAGAGAGCTTTTACCCAAATTCATAAATGAAAGAGGAAATGTTACTGTGTAGCAATTAGTGATGAGCGATACTAAACAAGCCATCACTGCAAATCGTTGCAAACATAAATATCAAAATGATGCTGTTGAATAATATCCCAACTGTCATCTTGAATAAATTAATCCTATTTAAATGTTTCAAGTCCTCAAACTCCCCAAACTTTAGGTGGCTGGTATTAGGAGTAGGCCGGATTTAGCTCCCAGGATGGTACACCATACTAGCAAATCTACTCACCTTCAGTTGCACCAAGGTTAACTCCACTAACTTTACAGAAATTAAACAATTTATTCATAATTAAAAAAATTAAGTTATAAAAAAATTTTTTTTTTAAAAACACAATGTGGCCCCTTATAAGACATTAGTATATAATATTTATATATACAGGCAGTCCACAAGATTCGTCCGTTCAATATTGGACCCTATAAATTAACAACCCTAATTCAATTTCTGTACCGGAAAAATTCAGACTTTTTTTTTTTTTTTACTGAACAGCATTAGACCTAGGACATTTATTTCTTCATTTTCCACCTAATTTTTAAGGGCACAATATCTATCATAAAATGCTCCAATAATATATTGTATGCAAACATTGCTTTTATTTATTGTAGGTCTAAAATAGGCTAGAGAATTAATAACGGAAAATCATCTATGTTTACATAGAATATATTGTCTGTAGATTGAAATACACGGCGAGCACAATATTCCACGAGACTAAATCTACAAGAATCTTTAAATCATTTATTTAAAATAATATTTTCTAGGTCTTTATGAGTTTAAGGTGTTACTTTTGTGTCTTTCCGGGACTCCCCCCCCCCACCGCTCATTTATGTTTGTAAACAAACCAACACTGACAGTTATTTTGACTGCACTGAAGTTGTGTGCACTGCAAATGCATGCATTAACATGAGAAGGCGTACGGGTGCGTTAATGAGAAGGTGTACGTAACTCTCAGGGATCAGAACCCCCTAATATGTGATTCAAGATTCGCAAATTCAACTTTTGTACAGTTTTTGAGGAATGCAACCCATACGAAAGCCTGTATATAGAAGGCCTCATTCTGTCTCGGTAGACAATGGAATGACACTTATGACCTCTTCAGGGCACAAGCCTGGACGAAGCATATGGAGATACTGTGATGCCCAGTCGACAAAATCTCACCCTTGGCCTCACTGATGTAGTCCAATGGAAATCAAAGTTGGCATCCAGACACCCGAAAGGGGCTCCACTAGTTTGGTATTAGGGATGTCCAACTCCCAAACTGGTTGCCAACCATGGCTAGAGAACAAAGTTGGCCCAGTGAAAGAAACTGTTAGGCCACCCACACTTCCATATTTTTAGACCTGATTAATAATGTACAAACAATACTGAAGGCTGATTACTTAGAATTTCTACTAATGTTACAGACAGACTTCTGCACTCTGAACAGAGTTGCAAGAAGGGGAGATAATTCAAGTTCTCTCTCAGAGACTTACCCAACACAGACATTGGAATAGCATTGAATTTGAAAATTGAGCAGCCAGTGTCATGGTAAGCATTGAACCTGCCACCAGACTCGCTCCAATTATCTTACCTTCTGACAACCCCAGTTATATACATACCGTCAATGAAACAACCAATTCAGTTTACAAAGAATTTCTGGAATAAGCCAGAAATACTTATTTCCAGCTACTTTAGTGGATGTTGACCCTCATCCTCTTTAAAAAAAAAAAAAAAAAACCCAACTTTTTTACTTAACTGCTATATTCATATATACAATGTATATTAATAAAGTGCATGCAGATATTAGATAGAATTTTTGTAGCACCTAAATATATAAAGTGTGACTTCTGTTTCTCTGTCCATAATAATGGACACTTCTACTGAAAGGCAACAATTTTTGCTGATAAAAATACTTCCTACTCTATATTGAAACAATGGACTCTTCCCCTGAAACTAGCTCAGTAGTTTTTTTTTCCCAAAGAAAATAATCTCAGAAATTCAAATATATCCGTGAATTTTTTTCATAGGTACAAAGTTTTTGAAAGCAATTCTCTTCGGCATTATCATGCTAAGAAAAAAATTACTCATTATGATATGAGAAATCGTTGCAAAATATTGAATACAGATCACTCAGAATCATTGAACTTTTACTAAACCTTGTATTGGTAGTGTTGATTGCCCAACACTTCAATACACATTTAAAAATAAAGGAGTCCCGTTATAACGTGGGTGTTAGGGTCCAAGAAAGCCAACTGCGTTATAACTGAGTTTGTTTTGCTGGGTTTAGCGGCATGTCAACCTTTTAGTAGGTCATATAATGCTGGAAATGGTTTTTGTTGGGATATTGTTAGTTGATTAGTTTTGATGGGGGTTGTATTTTGTTTTATCTTTGTGTTTTATGTGTATTTGAGGAGAATAAGATATTTTGGAGTTAGATTAATATTTGGGGGGGACCCACCATCCACCGTGCGATAACAGGGGCCACATACAAATGATTTAAGGTGTCAGCGCATGAGAGATCAATGCAACTGTCAAATTGGAAATCAATAGAAATGGTGATTTTTGAGCCCTGGAAGAAGCCAAGCAGAGATTGGGCAAGTTTGTTTTTTTTGCACCCCCCTATGCCCATATTTGGTCAGTGAGTGGGCTGCGTATAATAAAATCTGGCATACCTATAAGAAAAAAAAAAAAAAAATAAAGATCTATATCAGTGGGAGAGAGGGACAGGTTGGGCTTAAGCTGACAACAGAACATAAAACATTAGAATCTAAGAAAATAGGTTCCTTCAAAACTAAAATGCCAAGCAGAATGTTCAGAGTGTCAATGTTAGATAAAGACTATCTTTGAAGAACAAACATAATTAAAAGGAAGATGATGCACTCAGATGAAGTAATAAGAAAACTTTAATTATCAAGAGAACTTAAATTCTACACAAGAAACAGAATTCTAAGCATAGAGCACAATTTACTGTTGTATTTAAAAAAATTAAATATTGAAGCTACAAGTCTACCAGAAGAAACCGTTTACTTTAGATCAAATCCAAATGACAAGTAAAATCTATAAAAAAAAAAAAACATGTCAGACTAAAAGAGTATATTAATATAAATAAAATAGAAAATTTTTTAAAAATGAAAAAAAAAAAATGAGAACTGAATTTGTAAGCCAAAAATAATGGTAGCCATGCAAGAGAGGAAAGCAGAAAAAAAAATATAAGAGATATTTCCAATAGACCAGTGGTTCCCAACCAGAGGTGAATTGCCCCCTGGGGAATTTAGGTAGTCTAAAAGGGGAATAAAGCTATTAGGTAAAAATAAAAGTTGTGAATGATTTTGATTTATCTATCAAGTCGAAGGCTCGAAATAAGCGCCAAGTTGAGAATGACCCACAAATGTGTATATCAGTTACGATAGAATTGTTTTTTTGCAATAAATTGGAATTTTAAAATGGAGGTGTTCTAATTATTTTCGCTTTCTTTCTTTGAGTAAGAAATACATAACAGCAGCTGTACAATTATAAAATTAAACTAATTCCTATCAAAGTTAATTATACGCAAAATAAAATAATTATTTGAAACTAGCATACACCCGTCAAAAATTATGGGAGGTTTTTATTATGTATGGAGCCAAAAGTGATTTTATCAGTTATTTTTTTATTTTTAATTAAATTCAAGTTTTCTGAAAATCTCAACTTAAGAAAAGTCACCACTCCCAATTCTTCTTCACTTTGGTTACAAAAGAAGTCGAAAAACATTGCTTCCCACTTCCAACTGTTTGCTCACAGAAGGCGAAAGAAAGTGAAAAGAGAAAGAGAGAGTCTTTGATCGTTAACAGACACGTCTGTTGATTTTGGTCTGTGTACTTTGATATGGGAAAGTCGTTTTTCCACCCATTAATTCTATTTGTTGTACAATATATCTCATTTGGACCCGTCCATTATGAGTTGTAGGATCTCAGCTAGCGGACTCCCAAACATCATACAAACTACTCATTTGCATATTTGGCTTTTATACGTATAGATTATTCTTTACTTACTTAAACGGAAGGTGGGGGTTGGAACTAGTAATCTCATCGACAAAAGTGGGAAATGACCTTGAAAAAGTTGGGAAACCCTGCACTAAACAAAGGGTGTGGGAGGGATTCTATTTCCAACAGATTCCTTTCAATTAGACCCTGAAAACTTTGATCAAAAAGCTTTCTAAAATTTTTAGCAACTCCTTGGTTTAGATTACTAAAAAAAAAAAGACTCTTTGCTTCACTAGAAATAAAAATAATCCAAACACCCGAAAGAGATGCAGAGCTTTAAAATGATATGTAGATGTACACATAAACAGAAGGGAACTATGAAAAAAAAAAAGATCTATTTTGTCCTATCCTAATAGAAATGATAATGTTATTGTTGTTTCTTGTAAATAGATACAAAAGTAAAAAGGCACATTAAAATGAATTACAAGAAAAAGCAGAAGGTCTAAGCAACACTCAGTTCTCAGCAAAAACATTTCTAAAATGGATTGTGGGCCAAAATGAAAAACACAGAAATTTTGGTAGTCTCTCAAATTGAATTTTGTTGTGGATTTGTACAGTCCTAAATAGCAATGATTTAGTCCATCCTAACAGAATTCAACAGGACATTATATTATCAAGCATAAATTGTCATGTATATTTTTAGTAATAATAGATTGTTACTTTTAAACATTCTGTTACTAATTCTAGTTTGCTTTTATTATTGAAGTTTCATTTCAAAACCAGGCAAACGAGTTCAAAATTAGACTACAAAAGATCATGGCATTTTGTAGATATGACTTTTCCTTCATCTGACAACAACCGAACTGAACTTAAAAATACTACTCGGCCAGATAAGTACAAGACAGGACCCTGAAAGGATCCTATATTTGGATTGGAAATTAGGACCCTTAGATTCACTGCATTTTGTTCAACTATCCAAGAATATCTGCAAAAACTCAGATAAAACAGGACAAGTCTGAAGAAATAATGGAATCAAGAGTAAATGAAGACAAGATTTTCAGACATCGGTAACAAAATGAAAAGCTGAAAACTTTATTCAAATGAAAAGTCTTGTATTTTACTTATTCTAATCCAGTTATCTTTCTAAACAATGGGAGTTGCTGGTGGCCTAACAGGTAGCAGCACAGATAATGGAATCGATGAACAGAGGCAGTTAGTGAACACAAACTAATGCCCATGGGAAAAAGCATGAATCCATCCACAGCTATGGGTAAATAGCAGGCCAGATTGGTCTCTCTAGCCATGGTTGACAACCAGGCTAGGCAACTGTACAACTTTGATTCCGAACCAGGCTAAAAGGCTAGACTACATTCCAGCAACCAAAGGGTATCTCTCTCGCAGAGAGCGAGAGCACGAGCGAGCGAGGATTCTGTCAACTGGGATCTACATATGCTCCAAGGTCTTGGAGGGGTGGGGGTCACTTAAGTGATGTTGTTCCATGGTCTACCAAGACAGAAGAACAGAGGCCTTTTTCTTCCAGGATTCCCAATAGATTACACGATTGCAAGTTGCTGTATTTACTAACCACAAAACATAAGATAAGCACACTACCACACTGGAACCAAAGGGGTAAGTTTAAAGGAGGAAAACATTAAGGCCCACAAAAGACAGATAAAAGACAACACAGAAAAGCACACTTATAAACTATACATGCAGCTAAACAAACAACAATAAAAAAGGACACTAAATTCCCACTCAACCCAATAGTTGAACAACACAAAACAAACACACAAACAAGGACAAACTATTTCCTAGGATACAACAGCAATCAAGGGATCTGTTTTTAGATACGCTAAGCTTCCCTAGCAGTAATAGTTGTCACTGACAAGTTTACATATCAAACCTAACTTTTTAATGACTTAAAAGAATATTTGTTCTATTTTTAAAATCAATTCTCATAATTAAACTGTGACGTAAGGTTGCATTCGTTTTTTTTTTAAGAAGCTAAGACATTTTTTTAACATCTCATATCGCAGTGTTTATTTTTTTAACATTTAAGTGAACTCGTGTTTAAATAGCACATCAGCCTGGTTCATCCCTTACATTTTGTTCTATACCACTTTGATGGAAAAAAAGGCTAAAAGCAAAAATAGTATTTGCTTTGCAATGAGACATAGAAACAGCACACTCTTCCACCCCAGTCCCCTGTACCTCCCACCACGAACCTCAGACGAGACAGCCTAACATACCATCATTTCGGGGGTCAGGGAATGCTCAAAGATTTTGGCTTAGAAAAAGGTAGAGATACTACTTTCAGATAGTGGGGGAAATCTGTAGTACCATGGCCATCTATTGGTTCAGTTTATTTAATATTTCAAATGAATTGTGTTTGAATAACTTGCGGGTATTTTAAGCCAACAGAACTTTAAAATGGTTCTCCCGTCATTTGATTTCCAAAGTTAGGATCTAGACATCAAGTTCCAGGTCTTAAGATCAAAGTTCTTCGACTTCCTCTCACCCGCCAACACAAATCTAGCAACTATCAAGATGTTTTTTAGTTTTTAAAAACCATTCAAATTATTCATTGAAGATGAAGACCCAAAAAGGAATGGAAAATAGAAGATAAATTAAGACAACTACAGAAAGCAGAAAACCAATTCAGATCGTTTTTGTTTCCATCTTGGTAGGTTCATTTGGCACAAAACAGAAATTTTCATCACTAGAATCTGATAACATTAAACAGTTTGGTTGTGTCTATTTGAAATCTTTCAAGGAACAAATTGGGGGGGGGGGACAAGGCCCACTTGTGAAACATAACCCCTAAAATTTCAGAAACATTTGATCACTACAATATAAATTTATCCCAAGTAGCAAATAAACTTATGGAGTTAGCATCTAAAGACCATATGGAAACAATTTCCAATGAGAATCTAAATCTATTAAATCTGCTTTAAATTGAATAAAAGAGGTCAATTTATTTTGAACTTCAATCCAAATCAATTGATTCTATACAAAATAAGATACAAAAACTGCCTACTGGATCTTGAGACTAAAGACAATTACAGTGAATCTTGAAAAAAAAAAAAAAAAAAAAAAAAAAACCATGACTGAAAAGGATGAGGGTCATATTCGAATTGGGGAAAATTTTTATTTTTTTATACTGAAACAATTTTAAAAAATAGGTTTACAAAATGAAAAACCTATTTGAGACCACCACACTGACAAGGCTCAAAAGCCTTTGAAGGGTGTAAGGCATCAGTTTTTCATATTCAACTACTTTGCCCACTAAATAAATCGAGATTTGAATTCACAACCTCTGTTTCAGTTACCAAGTTTGACTGGTGGCTCATTTGTTCAGTTCAGAATTTCACTTCTACACAAGGAATCAGGGAGCACTCAAAGAGCACATACCTGTGCTACAATGCAGGGGAGTTAACTGCATAAGTTTCAACTTCCATATTTAGGACTTGTTTTAATATTTAAAAAAGATTTCCTGGATAAGCCTCAAAATTCCTTAGCCCATGTTTCACCTTTGCACAAGATTTCATTGAGAACTTTAAGAGATATTGTGTGGATTAACAGAAAAACGTAAGTGAATGTATATATATACCTCTTCCAACTTCGAAGGCAGAGGTGAAAAGAAAAATATAATGCAGTCAGAGATAAAAAATAAAATAAACAAAATTAGTTTGCCGAAGAATCAGGCTGAATGTCTAGTTCAGTAACAGATCAGTTTTAATTCTAAACTTGAAATTTGCATCTAAGATGAAATGAAAATATTTCTGGTGTATGGTTTGTCAAAATCAGTGGTTCCCAACCAGGGGGGAATAAGGCTATTAGGTATAAATAAAAGTTCATTCTAAACATAGATAGAAGTGCAAAAAACCCTATCAAGTCAAAGGCTCGAAACAAGCTACAAGCTGAGAACAATTTAAGATGTACAAAGCGAAGAACTAGTAGAAAAAAGTAAGAAAAACAAGAACAGATCACATTGATGTGTATATCAGTTACGATAGAATTCTTATTTCTTTTTGTAATAAATTGGAATTTCAAATGAATTATTTTCGTTTGCTTTCTTTGAGTAACAAATACGCAGCAGCAGCTGTACAATTATAAAATGAAACTAATTCTTAGTAATGAATATCTAATTATACACAAAATAAAGTTATTTGACATTTTTTGTTGCAACTTAATAAATGGAAGGGGGGGTGGTAATACTAGTAATCTTATTGACAAAAGTGGGGAATGACTCGAAAAGGTTGGGAACCATTGGTCTAAATGCAATAAGTGTTTGGCCGCCATAATATATTATATATAAAATATATATATAATATATATAATATATATAATAATATAATAATATATATAATATAATATATATGTGTGTGTGTGTGTGTGTGTGTGCTCTGCCAGAAGTTTTCATAGCTATCCAGTTTCCTGACTGCATACCTTATAAAATAAGAGATTACCAAACTCAAGTCACATGATGGTTGCAACAACCAATCAGCTTTTAGATAAAAATGACCAGTGCTGTCATATTAGATTCCAAAATATATTCCTCTTAGAGCAGCTAACTATTTTAGAAACAAACTTGCAGAATGAGAAGACCCTGGCCCTTGCCGAATTTAAGATGTGTGTGTGTGAGTGTACGTACAAGAATAGGTTAGTGTCTAAGTCTACACTGACGTATCAACATGCAACTATCTAAATTGAACAACAAACAAAAGAGCTAACACTCACTGTACTAGCCTTCCTTCTCTTTTTCTTTTTAGTAATCTTGATTTTCAAAGGTGCCACAGCCTTCTTCGATTTGCTCTTTCTGGATTTGGAAGGGCTGCTCTCTTCTGCACCGTCACTACCGTCGCCATCCTGGTTCTCACGCAAAACCGCATCCAGCTGTTCATCTTCAATGGCTGAAAAAAGTTTTAATAAATAAATAAAATAAAAACCCTTGTAAAAAAAAATTTAAAAAAAAAAAAAAAAAAAAAAAAAAAAAAGACAGATACAACAAAAGCAGACGTTTAAGACGCAGCTCATAATTTAACAAGCAGAGATACCCAGCGTTGCCCATAATTTCAAATATAACAGGTAATTAAATTATAATTTTATAGAGGTTTCATAAAATTAAATACGGGTGGAGGGTTATCGACTTAAAAAATATTTCCACAAATTTTTCTTACAATATACTCTTTCAACCATTCTTTAAATTACAGTATTTGCTGGCCTATATGACGCATGGTTTACAAAAAGGTATTCGGGAGAATACTGCTCACTACGATTCCAAGCCCCATAGCTGTCCATTTCGAGCTCCGGTATGTCAGCTCTCTCTCAGCATATTGGACACTGTAATATTTGCATAGATTTCTTTTTTTAAATTTAAATGCTAGTCTTATTTGGCAAAATGGTATTTAAAGAATTTTTAAGATAAGCCGTCACTAACTTTATCCCACAAGAAGTAATAAATGTTAATCGGAATATAGGCAATAATTCAACTGTAAGTCACTTATAAGTGGCTAAGACACTCAATTTTGTTGCTAAAAGGGTTTATCTAACAAATTTGATTAGAAGATCCACCGGGGCTCAAATAGATTTTAAAATTTCATTCACTGACTACTGAAATGGTTTTGTCTAACTCAGTGGTTCCCAACCTTTGAGTCATTCCCCACTTTTGTCAATAAGATTACTAGTATTCCCCTCAAGTTGCAACAAATTATAATTTCAAATAACTTTATTATATGTATAATTAAACAGCTTCATACTAAGAATTAGTCTAATTTTATAATTGTACAGCTTCTGCTGTGTATTTGTTAATCAAAGAAAGCAAGGGAAAATAATTAGAACACACCATCTGCTATCATAACTGATATACAAAATGTGATCTCTGTTCTTGTTTTTTTTTGCTACTAGTTCTTCGATTTGTGGGTCTATTAGTGAGAGAGCACATCTTAAAATCATTGTTAACTTGGAGCTTATTTCAAGCCTTCGGTTTGATAGATAGAAGTGCAGAAATCCTTCTAGATGCGATTTATTTTTACCCAATAGCCTTACCCCCCCCACCCCCACCCCGGTGGTTGGGGGACCACTAATAAAGAACTGACCTCGCTGTTTGGCCTTTGATTTATGAGGATTCTTTTCACAGAATTCTCTCCACTTGGCAGCAACAATGGTGACCAATTTGGCCATGGCAATTTTGGGGTTCTCCTTGGTGATTAGAGGTCTGATGAACTGGCTGAAGGCTTTATAGTTGTTCAGGGTCTGATAGTCTTCAGCACAGAACTCTACATCAACGTTGTTCAGACCATACTCAGCACAAATCTCATCGGAGGTTTTTTCCTGAAAAAGAAAGATCACAATCAGACAATCAGAAAATTTACTAACAGGTTTTTATCATGCAATTTAACGTAGTTTTATTTTTTTTTAAATGGACAACCTGAATAGATTTTTCAATACAGGCCTCCATTATAACACAGGTGTTTGGGGTCCAAGAAAGCCAACCACATTACAACTGAGCCGCAATAAAATTTAGCTATTTTGGATCTAGATTAATATTTTGGGGTCCACCATTCATCCGCACCCTGAAACATTTTGCTATGACACCAGTGACTTCACTGAAATGTCAGCCGTGTTACCAAGATAAACAAGTTCCTGTCTGAAATGTTCGAATTTACTTACATCAATAAAAGAAATAGTTTCTATTATAATATATGATATGATATAAATAGGTTCTTTTAGGGGTTTTTTGAAAGTAACAAATTTGGAGGTTACTAAGATACTTTCTCCCAGACAAATAAGAAGTATTTTTTGTGCTTCCAATCCAACTTAGTGACTTCAAAAATTTGTTTAAAAAAAAATATTAAAAAAACGTTTTTTATCGAATGTAAGTAACTTCAAACATTTGAGACAGGAATTTGTTGGTAACACTGACATTTCAGTGACGTCACCCGTGTCGAGGCAAAATGTGTCCCTTTTTGATACAACAATTTTCAGGGTGCCTGATCTAAACTTGATTCTGAAAAAGGAATAATGAAGACATTGCTATATTCTTAGAAACAATTGGAGCAAGATGTTTTCCTGTTAGCATTCAGAAGGTTTCCTAAGGAGCCTAAATCACAGGGTTGCCAGATTAGTTCTCAAAATCGAACACGAATGTTCTGAAAAATCTGACAAATTCTTGTCAACATTGTTCCAAATGAAGAGGAAAGTGGCTAGATTACAATACAATAATTAAATTAATAGCTAAAAGTGGCTAGAACTGATATCCGATATCTAAAACAATTTCTTATACCTAAATTTAGATATAAAATATCAAAGTTGGCAATGCAGAGTGGGACCTTAATTCGGACAATTTTGGATGTCTGATTCCTAAATTTTTTTAATTCGGACATAAGAGTGAAAAACAGACAATGTCCGAATTCGGACATATCTGGCAACCCTGCTAAATCATCATCATCACCTTTCTACTTCATGGCAAGGATTTCTTTTTCCATTTATATAAATAGTATGACTCAAGATCAACTTAGCAGTATCAGAAGTGGCAAATAGATGGTGAGGAACAAGGAGCACAAACTCAACAGGATGGGCAGATGAAGAAAAAAGATTATCCCTTACCCGTTCCTGAATCTTGGCCTTTTTCTTCTTCTCTTTTGGAGAAACTTCTTCACTGTCATGGTCAGACTGCTGGACAATAGAGTCACTATCCTGAAACAGAAAATTAAAACAAAATAAAAATCATTAGCTTTCAAATATGGCAGAAAATAAATGAACAAAAAGAGAAAAAAAAACATATAGGGAGGGGTCCTAACATTTTAAAGTTTTTTCTTTTTTAAAACAGCTTTTGAGAAACTTGTTTATAAAAGAATCTTGTCTGAAAGCTAAAGCAAAAAAATTAAACTCGAAGTCATAAAATCTTATTTTCTATTGGATTTAGCACTCATTTTTCAAGGCCGCCAAGATTTTGTGCACTTAGACACAAGTTACAGGTTTTCAAATTGACATGACAACACTATCATTCAGAGTCACCTGCAGTAGCGGTTCGAACTTCTTGCTTGGCAAACAAAGTCGTCTACAAAAACCTTACTGCAATATGACCTCACTTGAAGATCAACACACATCTCCATGAAAAACTAAAAATCCTGAGATGAAGTAGATATGTTGCTTCAAAATACAAAGCGATGTCTATAGTACATCTAAGAGAAGGTTACTCAGACAGAAAAAAAACCTTTGTCCGTAGGGCCTGCAACCTCCAGCCCATATAACCGCATGTGGCCCTATGGTCCACGAGGAGTCTACTGTAATAACGATCTAGTTATGATAGGGCAGGACAACTGCCCCCCGACAATTTCCCTGTAGGTGAGATCATTTACATGGGCAACTACTTCACTTCCAAACTTTGGCTTCACAGTTGCAATTCTTGTGTGTCTAGTGACAGTTAACCTAGAACCAGTGTTGCCAATTTAGCGCGTTTGTTTTGACATTACAAAAAGTGCTAAATAAGCAAATTTTTGCCTAAAACATTTCGGCCACTTCTGACCATTTTTAGCATCTTTTGGCAGTCAAACTAGCACAAAAATATTTTTTGAGTTGGCAACACTGCCTAGAACCACTTTATGAAGCAGAGGAATACATAGTTATTCAGATCTCAACTAGCCCTCAAAAACTGCAAGAGAAGCATTGCGGTGCAGAACACAAAAAATATTTTGTGTTCTCAATAGAAAGAAGTGAGCAGGAAGGGTACACTGGCCGTACTCCTATTTGTCTATCATAGAAACAATAGGAAATTTGACAAAGGAAACCCTAATGAAAGTTTTACGGCCCATTGATATTCAAATGGGTCATACAAGATCTTTCATTTTCAGGGTTTATAAGGATTAGATTGTCAGGAGGAGGGCGCAGCAACAAAGTGGATAGATTGCTTACTAATAACACATTATCATTCAAATGGTTCTTCAGACTGTTGAGAGCAGTTGGGCGTTTACCAGGATTCAAAAGGGTCACAAGTTGGAGTCTCACCAGGCGACTATTCTCCATTTATGAATTGCATTGTCTACAATGTTGTAGGTAGACAGCTCAAGCAAAAAAAAAAAAAAAAAAAAAAAAAAAAAAAAAAAAAAAATTGACAATACTTCATATAATAAGAATAAAAGATGAACATGAATGTAGGCCTCTTGGAGTTGCCAATAAAAAAAATAAAAAATAAAAAAATTGATCTTTTCCCATTATCTACAATCATGTTGGTGTACCGTGATGCACTGTCAAAATACTGTTGTGGAAACTCTGGTACCCGACGAGACTGAAGTCGTTGGTTCTTGTTAGAGTCACCCAGAAATGGGAAGGTGGGTCATATTGAAAGATATGTGGCATTGCGAAAAATAAGGGTTATCAGAATTCGATTTGCAGTTTTTATAAACTGCCCTATAAAATGCGAAGACACAAAATGAATTACTGTTCGCTACCCGTAACCTTCAACCTCCTGTGGTCTTCCATCCCTTTGTCAATTGTCGCTCATCGTAGTAGCAAGCAGCCACACGGCCGAAGATCTCCTACGTCCACACTCGTGGTCAACCAGCGGCTACTCTCTTGACATCCCTTCTAAAATTCAAGTTTCCCTTCAGCTCAGCCAGTCTACGCACAGCAAATCCACCAGTTTCCCAAAGCTATGCCAATCCCATGGTGACCTTTTCCCAATCCACTTGTTTCTTTTGTACTATCCTGCCAAAAAGCTTTCTCTATTAACCACCCCCTACCAAACCGCCCTGCTAGATTGGTACCAAACAAATTCTATAAAGTACATTTATGACAACTTAAAAAGTTTTTTAAAAGTGTTCAGGACACAATTCTCACAACTGCAAATCCAATTGTGTATGGCCAGAGAATGAGAGAGGAAAAATAAGAGACTTATAGACTGACCTCTCCTCCACTGTCCATCGGCCTTATAACCTTTTTCTTCTTTTTGGAACGTTTCTTCTTTTCACTGGCATCTTTAGACTTTTTCTTTTTAGATCGTTTCTCACTAACAACTTCGGGAGTGGACATTGTGACGTCTTCACCACCATCACCGCCTCCTACATCTTCAGTTTCTTCTTCTTCTAAAATCGGAAACAAAAGAAATTTAATACATTGTTTTTTTTCAAGTTTTACATATGTTTACACATATGTACATATATGTCAAACAAAAATATTAATGGCAGGGAATCGAATCTAAGTCAATACTGAACATTTGCATTAGAATCAAAAAGAGCAACAGGGTATAAAAGCAAATGTTGCAATATGATCTTTGTGAAGCATTAAACCAGAACACAATTCAACTGCTTAACTATTAAAGAATTCTAAGCAAAAGCTTTGCGAATAACAGTCAATTTATAATACAGGAGAAAAACTTGCGATTCACTAAGTGGCTTGCAAATTAACACGTGCAAAGAATAAGGAATTCCATCTAAACCACCGGCCAATTTCTACAAATATGCTGTAGACTGAAATAATGAATTTCTGTCTTGTTAGACAGGAGACCCTGGAACCTGAGAAGAGCTCTTAACCCCATAGCCACATGCAAATATTGTAACCACAAAGACAACATAATCCGCACCAATGTGGCCTGCAAGCTTTGCAAAATACACTTGTGCTTGAAGACAAACTGTTTTGAGGCATACCACACCATTAAATTTGCCTGTTTTTGGCCCGCACAATTTTAAAATCAATTCAGGTGTTATTTTTTTTTTTTTTTTAATATCAATCTTTTTCTATCTATTCATTATATTGAATGTTATTCAATTCTATGTTTTATTTAACTTTCTAATTTTTTTCCATTTTTAGTCTGAGGGTGAGGCACCATATATGATCACTTCAGAGGGGGTTTTGCTCCATGATCAAAAAGATTTCAGAAAACTGGCAACTGAAAATATTTTTTAAGTAGGTCTAGTTTAACATACAGAAAGGAGGTTTTGATATCTAAAATATTTTTAAGGGGGTGCTCTATAAAGGATTAAGGGGGTCAATGGCCCAAAAAGTCTAAGAATGGCTCTAGTAGACAGGTTTCAGGAAGAGTAAGAAATATCTTTTGCTAAAATGAAATCATTTTTATGAAATGAAACCAATGAAATTTTAAGTGAAGTTCCTACCAAGTTCAATGAAAGTTATTTTACACACCAAGAGAAAATATTTGGTTCAGGGTTTGATTACTATGATCGCTGCCACTATACGAGTATGGCGGCTTCCAGGAGAGCACATTCATGTGTCCGCCATGGAGCAGCGTGTGCATGACAAAGGACCGGGTGCAGAGTCCAGTTCTAGCTTAGCAAAATGCTCAGCGACAGACCATAGGCTGAGACTGACACAGAACAATCTTGTTGCTGCACCTGGTATACTCAGATGGTCACCCATCTGGGTAATGACCAGACGCGACGTCACTTAACTTCGGAGATCTTACGGGAACCTGTGTATTCAATGTGATTTGGCTGAACAAAATATAGATACTATCCAAATAAGAAAGTTTTCAAGCCAATCCTAAAAGACACTAAAATTCTGCATTGTGAATCCTTGTCTAAAAACGCACCGTAAGTATGGTTCATTGGATACTGTTATTTACAACCCAGATTCAAGGAAAACATCTAATTAAACATGAAAATCTATTGTAGCTTAAAACGGAAACATACAAAATAAAAATACACACTTGGAAAGTTTTTAAATTAGGTGATAGCTGACGACAAATTTGTTTACAAAAATCTGAAAACTGC
>VCCN01001351.1:427192-451640 GCA_006491835.1 Architeuthis dux
AGTGTGTGCGCGCGTGTGTGTGTGTGTGTGGGGGGGGCATCTTAGAGTGACCTTGTCGGGACATTTGTCTTGACTGCCTTTCCTGAAAGACGACCAATAACAAATGTTTAGAGAACAATAGCACAAAGAATCAGAGCCTGCCTAGGCAGATTTCAACCAAGTGACTTTTCTGAGATTAAGTTCATTAATCCATTAAAATTTTTTTTTTTTAATTTTTTTTTATAAAGTGCTAGGTGGCATAATGGTTATCGGCATGAAAAATTGAATCGTCGAACCAAGTTAGAGTTTTGGCTGAGTCTGCTTATGTTCACTTTGCACTAATGCCCCTGGAAAAGGCATGAATCAACTCCCCCCGCCCTGGATATGGGTAAATAGCATGGCAGCCCTATGCTCCACAAGGAGTCTACAGGAGTAAACAAATATAAAATCAACTGAAATTAAGATGAAGGTAAAAACTAGTCAAATTTGATTAAAATAATGTTACAATTACTTCATCCAATAATAATAAAGATGGATTATTAAGATTAGTTCTTATACGTGAAAACTATAAAAATATTGCGCCGACAGTCAGATATAAGGAGTGAGTTTAAAAATGTGAATCAGCTTCTGCTAATCCATGAAGTCTTGTGGCCGATTGGTAAAAGCAGCTAGGCATAATCTAGACTCCCTCTTGTAATGGGGGAGTGAGTTTGATTCTCACCAAAGGCTTACTATTTATTATCCGACCGCACTATTATTCGTTGCCGTAGAAACAATGGCCCCAAATTAAAAGTTGTATATAAAAACAGCTGAAATTAAGATGAAGGTAAAAATTAGTCAAATTAAAAAAACAAAAAAACTAATGTATTATAATTACTTCATCCAATAATAATAATAATAATAATAAAATGAACAATTATTCCATACACTTTTAAGACTAGTATCTTTGTTTTTTATAGCAGGGCTTGAAATTCGTTTAAGATCTGTTCGGGACGAACAAATATCTTCCTCGGGATGGAAGTGATTTATAAATCACTCAAGTTTGACAAGTTATTTATTTCCTCAACATTTTAATCGTATTTTTATTATGCTACTAACAATTATAGAGTAAAGAAACATTTTGATTTTGGGACCGTTTACATTTCCTTTGGGATGGTTAAAGATTGTTTTTCGGCACTGTAGTGAAAAAAGCTAGTCTGGAGACCTGGTTTATGGACAACATTTCAGTTGATACCTTTTCCACCTTCCTCAGGTCAATGTTCTACCTGGTGAACTTTGGAAGTCAGTCATTTTCTTTTTTTTTTTTTGTCTAATCTCACAAAGACACAGGTTTTACAACTTCAAGGGTCGAAAGGAATCACTCGTGTTACAAGTCTTGCTGAGAATGCGGATCTGATTCTATTTCTCCTCACAGATTGTACAAGAGAAGAATGGGGGGAGGGGGGAAGACAAAAAATTCAATACTCCCAACAACTTTTGGAATGATAATGACTTTTCAGAATTACAGAAGGTATTTTTTTTTTACTGCTTTCATTTATTTACACTGTAGCAAATCACATGACAACGAAATGAAATATTTACAATTGTGAAGGGAGGGTGAGGGTGGGTTCCTAAACTAGTTCTATGTGGGATTGAAAAACCAGTTTTTGTTTTGACACGAAGGAATTGTGACACGGACTCTAGTAGAAGATTGATCAGGAGTTTTACAAGCAATGATCGAGACAATAACAGGAATACATCCAGACGTGCAAAATAAATCGACAAGAGCACCACCAGCTCAAAATCAAGATGGCGCTATACAATCTTCCCGTGTTCCAAGCAGTATCAAAGCGCTTGCAAATTGTTTGTATATAGATATCTTATGAAGCTACCTCTCATTGATGATACGGCCTGAGCGGGTAGTGGCAAGAGAGGGGGCGGGGGGAGATGACGTCTAGTAAAATCCATTGACAACAGGCAAGGAAGGGGGAGGGGGATGGAAGCATGCCAAACGTGCGTGTGTGGGTGAGTGCGTGCTTGCGACAGCACCTAGCGGAATTTGCTCATTAGATGTTTTTTGATGAGCAGTATCATCAGCTGGTTTAATTACTACCTAGACAAGGCCATTACAGTAAAGCAACAATACGAGCGCGGCCTGGTGGTGGTCGGGGAGGTGTAGACGGAGGAACAACAGACGGCGACCAGTCAATTTGTCTGTCTGACCTTATCAGATCAACTACTGTACTACCACCCACAAGTGCAGCAACAGAGTTAGGGATAGGCACTATTGGGGAGTGCTAGATAGAAAATAAAGTTAAGTCTGGTTAGTCACTCAATAGAAACTGTCAAAATCGAATTGAGAAACGGGAGTCAAATTCCAGCTGAGGTGATCAGTTCACACTAATGCCCTTTCGAAATTAAATTGGAAGTAAAAATACATAGAAAATAATTGTAATAACATCAGAATTCACACAAGCGACCAAAGTACATCTGATAGATTAGTCCAACAAGCCAGTGTACTAAAGTAAGGCAAGCATAGCAGGGTTCCAGACTAACTTTTTCCACTAACGTCCCGAAGGAAATGTAAACGGTCCAAAAATCAAAATGTTTCTGTACTTTATAATTATCTAGTTGTTCGTAGCATAATAAAAACACCATTAAAATGTTGAGGAAATAAATAATTGTCAAACTCCAGTCCAAACCTGGAGTTGACTGTTTTTCTAGCGTAACAAAAACAAGAACAATCCTCAAATTTTTAAAAATCACTTCGTCCCGGAGGCATCCAGGGGAAGATATTTGTTTGTCCCAAACACATTTTTACCATCCCTGGGATGACGTTAATTTCGAGCCCTGAAGCATAGTAAATCTGGAGTGCTTGCTATATAGACTAGTAAGACCATTGATAATATAACGAGCTTGAACCTCACTGGGTGCCTTTGTCTATTGTAGGGAAAGTACCAGATAAAGTTCAATTGGAGTTCCTGCCTTACATTGCTAGAGATTTCAATCATGAATGCTCAATTATTGTGTCCTTATGCTTATTTAATACCTAAAGTTCCTGCTGTAGAGCAATCATTAGCAGGTTAGACTCACAAGCCATTGGTAAGGAGTTGATGGCTCATTATTGTAAACCCGCTATAGATTTCCCTCAATCCAACTTGGGAGGACAGAGCTGCGGAGGGCTTCATAGTGGCACGGAAGACAGTATTGGCAAACAGAGTTAAGAATTTCAATCAAGGCTGCTTACGTTCACTATCGCCCTTGGGAAAGGCATGAATCCACTTCTTCCCCAACCTTGTTAATATATCATATACAAGATAGATAACTCTTAGCTTTCTTTGTTAATGATCAGTAGTGGAACTCTCCAGTTTTGGGAGTCCCTTTTCTGATATTTTACTGTGTTCGCGTCCTAGCATATAGTGTAAATAAAAATAAATTGAAGACCTTGAGAAGCATATGCATTTATATAGTGTTATATATCGAATGGGCAAATAGGGCGGTTGCAGCCCTTTAGCCATATACGGCAATCCAGCAACTCCGCCACATAAAACCGCCATGCGGCCCCATTAGCAGTCTACAGGAATATATAAAAATAAAAAAGTTGCCACGACCCATGTGCCCTTGAATACAGCCAGACCAGGTAATGAAGACAGAATCATGCGGAGAAATGTCCTCGACACAAAACCTTGACTTGAAAACACTTTTTTGCCCACGCTGCCGTAGAACAGGAAAAATTCTATTGTTTTTTTTTTTCCAAAGATGGCACATTTCTCAGTCAGCGTGTGAGTACAATTGTCAAGCAACAATATGTACGCCCACTTCTAGGTGTTGGGGCCTTATCTATCAGATGAAAGGTTGGGATTTACGTCAATTGAAGAGACACATACCCAAAACAAGGGCAGAGAGAAAGAGAGCAAGCAAAACAGGGGCAGAGACAGAAAAAAAAAAGCACAGATTTTTTATGCAGTTTCAACCAAGGTTCAAGTACCAAGAATTGCTATCAAGTACAGGGGAGATCCCACCACCACAAACAAGATTCTCCTCCAAAGGCCAAATAGAGTTTGAGACAAATTGTAGTACAATCACTGAAGTTAAGGAGTATCAAGCCAGGTCAGTACGTAGATGGGTGACCGTCTGGAAATACTAGAAATGAATGAATGAAGAAATCTCCCTGAATACAAAAATCGAGGTTAGGAAGATTGTGTTGCATCGATCTGCCTGCCTGCCATAAAAACCCACTGTGATACCGGTGTCACATACAATTATATAATATATTTTATCCTTGATTTTAACACATGAAGTATACTAAGTGATATCTAATGAACATCCTGATGCAATCACGTCACTGTATCCTAGCTTTTACCTGGGATCAAAACACTGACACCAATCAGAGATACACAACTACCTCACCCACTATGAACATTCGATTAAAAATCTTTTATATTAAAACCCATGTCACTGTTTTTTTCTGTCAAGCTAAAGCAAACAAAGAGGAAGGAGGTAAAGCAAGACTCAATATTATGTGTCTAAATCACTATTACTGCTGTCTATACTAAATATAGGCATCTGATTTTTCATGAATAAAAATTGTTTCTCATTAAAAAAGAAATTTGTTCTCCACCCAGTTCTGTCACCTTATTCTAAAATTATAAGGGGGAAAAAAAAAAAAAAAATGAATAAATTTTGTTCAAGGTATACATTTTTGGGGGTTTGAAATAAGATACATACTAAAATCTATATTCGCACAATTTATCAATACGTAAATAATCCTGTCATATCATGCTAGTTTTCAATAGAAAGTAAATATTGATAAAGTAACAATGACCCAGTAAATTAGAACTCGAAGATGACCCAGTTTTTCCCATTGAATTAAAACAAGTACGCATGTTTTTATGACAACATAGTAAGCCGAGATAATGTGTGAGGATGAGAACAGGATTATCTCGGTCAACAAACAACCATCTTCTCTCATCTCCACTAAAATGGATGATGAAATTTGGGTTTATTACACAAAAAGGGATTAGCATAAATTGGTCTTAATACAATAATTCCGATCCTTCCGAATAGAGTGGAGGTATTACAGTGTTGTCAGACATCCAAAATAGTTCATTTATTTTTTATTATTAGATGAAGATTTGTAACCAGATATTTTATCAGTTTTACTATTTACCTTCATCTTAAATATTTTCAATTTCAGTGTTCTAGACGTTATAATTATTAAAATTCTAAAACTTTAAAAACCTTTCAAAATTGTTATGAACACAATTCCCTCTTGCATATTGGTGTATGTTTTCTGATACAGGTTACGGCTATTTAGAACATGAATATCTCGCAAGCGTTTTGTAGGCATTATTAAATTATTTTTGAGCGGTCAGTTTCAAATTGAACCAATCAAATTGAATCTCTTAAAGAGGTTTCAATGTTAGATTTTAGTTGCTTTTATCACAACTGAACTCAGGCAGTCACTCTACAGCAGCAGGTAAACAGTGCAGATTTGAACTCACGTCCCTCTCGCCAGAGAGAGGCAGAGTGGGTGTAAACCCTTTCAGAGACTAACCTGCTTCAATGCCTGAATTAAAATGTCTGACTTCTAAAAAGGGATCTACGGGTCACATGTATCCTAGCAGTCATAGAAACCTTGAGATATATGTCCAACGAGTCTCAAAGGGGTTAAAAAAAAAAAAATTTTTAAATTAAAAATAAAAATTACCTAAATATTGTTATGGAAAACTAAAACATTTATTTCCATTGAATTTTTGAGTGTATGTAATACCAAACAAAGTATTTAACCTTTTCACCCAAACACTTCAAATTGGAAATTACAGATATGATTTATGTTCGTATTTTTCTGAGAATTCAGCCAAAAAGCACAATTAATCAATGCTACCCACAACACTGGTTTATTGCTGTGTTCCGACATTTATATCTATGTATCCGGACTTTGCCCAGCCCTAAACATTCATTGTCAAAACACTCCCCTCAATGAGTAGGGAAAATGTTTTGTTTTTTTTTGAAAATATCCCCAAATAGGTTTTTAGAGGGGTGTTCAATAGGCAATGTAATTGGTCTAGAGTTTAGTTTGGGAAAATTCAGACCTTTTTAGTGATCACACCAACAAAGAGGCGAGAGAAGTAACTTATTCTTTGATCACCCCCAACACAGCATATATGGGTAGAAGCGATTCATAATTTCCAATGGAATGCTAGTTTGAATTGATATCTGTGGCTCGACTTACATTTATGGGGATTTAATCCAGGGCCTTTAGATCAATGTGCTCAGGGGATCAATATTTTATCTCTTCCTTTCCTGAATTGAGAAAACTATTGATAAATAGATAGGACTGTAGATGCCGGACTATAGGACAAATGGTTTACAAGGGTCTTTGGAGGACTACCACTCACTCAAAGTTTCAATAGACAGCCCCCTACTCATATTGCACATTGGGTGCAGTGTAATATTTGCAGGGTTTTTTTTTCTTCTTTCAATAAAATGTCGGTCTTGTGCATGTTGGGGGATTGCACAGGGACAATCCCACTCTCTCGACCTTTAAAAAGGTAGTTTTCCAATGGTACAATGGAGACGTCACAACGGGTGGCCTTTTTGGCTGAAGGAGTTGCCAGAAAAAGAGGTAGAGTTTTACTAGTCTGACGGGCATGGGGTATCCACTCCTAGTTGGACAGGCTTCCACGGCTAAAGGGTCCCAACTGCCCTGCTATTTACCCACATAAGCTGGGTAAAGAAATGGATTCAGGCCTTTCCCAAGAGCACCAGTGCAAAGTGAACGTAAGCAGATTCCGTTATGCCACACCTTAATGCCTGCTTTGCAGTTGAAATATGGAACAACTATGCATCACATGATCAATATCAGTTCAAGGAAGTTGGGGCTACATAATCTTCTATCATCCTACTAGTCTATATATTCAGGTACTTATAAAATTGCCAAGTGATACCTATATTTCCCCCTTTACCTACCTCACACAAAAATAGGATAGGCTTCTGAAAAAAAATTAATAAAAGTAGCTTCTTCGATATTTCTTGTTTTAAACCTATCGTACTCACACCAACCATGATTAATAACTGGAATAAACTGTATTGGTTTCAGGTTAAAAACATGAGAAAGTCTCCCTCCCCTCAATACTTTTACGGTTTAAAATTACATATACATATGAGAAAGAAGTTGTTGGGTAGAATCCGCAATAGGGTTGTTAAAGTTTGTGGGGGAAAAAAAAAAGGAAAGCCAAGCTTTTGATTTATGGCATAGATGTTTTTCTAATAAAATGAAGGAAAATTTACAGAAGATAACAATCCCTTAGATACGAATGATATGATACAGATATACATGAAGAATAGATAACAATATATTTTATTTTAAGCCTTGTCTGATGATAGATTTTAAGTTATTTCATTATTTGGGTACTGAAGCTACTTAATTTGGTCCCAAGACCAGACAAATTTGGTCTTGTGTAGCAAAAGACATTTGGCAACCCTGGTCTGTATGGCTAGAAGCTGGTTTTCAATCAAATTCCTAAACATCTGCCCACGACTCATGTCATAAAGTGATTTTCTATCAACTCAATTTCCACAATAGATTAAAATTGTCAATGTAAACAGCTGTTCTTTTGCAACAGTTTTTTCTTCTAATAAACGTCAATCCTTTTAGCTGTGAAGTTAACATGTGGTTTTAATACGAACGATAGGAAGGCAAAGATATCACAATCTGTCTAATCACACAGGTACGACAAGAGCAGGTGATAGTAATAAACCATTCAACTTAAACATTAGAATATTCAGTATTTTCTCCCAATACTTGGCCGCGGGCTGCACCAAACCAGTGTCGCTTGTGGCCCACGTGTTGGGCAGCACACTGTTAAACAATAAACATGACCAGACATGACTTGCAATTTAACCGAGATAAGATCAAAATCTGGATAACAGATACCTCAATTATTCTGAATAATTAGGTGAGGATTGTTGTTGTGACAGAAAAACAAAGTCAACTCTCCAACTCGGACTGGAGTTTGACAAAATTCCAAGTTTTTTTGTTTGTTGGTTTGTCTGTTCAGTCACGGGGGAAACAAAATAATGGAAGAATAATATTTACGCCAGCCTTAAGTCTACCCGCATTTTTCTCCGACCACAAAATTTTATTTTTTTAAAAATGTTATGTGCTTTCAATCAATTAAAAATTAAAACCTTCAGGAAATTTGTCAGTTTTTGAGAAATTCTTTAAAACGGTTTCCGAGGGAGGTTCCATTAGGTTGGGTCAAAAATAATTACGGTTTTTCACCATCAACTTTAAAGTAGTATATCTCTCAGCTTAAAATAAGTTATTAATCGAAATAAGAATCCACACATTTTTGCCAACTAGAAACGAGTCCATTTATTCAAGAAGCATTGTATTCTGAGATAATGGTACCAATGAATTCTTCGAAGGCATTTTGAGCTGCTGCTTGGTTGTTGAAGACCTTTCCTTGCAGGAATTCGTTGAAATACTTGAAAAAGTAGTTGGTCGGAGAGAGGTCTGGTTAGTAAGCTTGAAGAGGTAGAGTTTTGTAGCCTAGTTCGTTAAATATCTGCAGGGTCATTCGCACGACATTGTCATGGAGAAGAATTGGTCCTTTTCGATTGACCAATATTAGACGTAAACGTTGCAGTTCTTGGTGCATTTTGTTGATTTCCTGGCAATACCAGGATTCAAGAAGTTGTAGCGCATGATTTCACTTGCTGACCACCAAATAGTGATCATAATCTTCTTTTGATAGAGGTTTGGTGCTTCACCTCTGTCCAGCCACTGCACAGAACACTGTCAACTGAATCCATTTTTCGTCACATGTCACAATGCGATCAAGAAATGGATAGTTTTTGTTGCGCAAAAGAAGCGCAGAGCAGACGTCATAACAGCAATTTTTTTTTTTTAGTTCAGCTCGTGTGGCACTCATTTGTTGACCTTTTTTGGCTTTTCCAATTTGGTGCAACGTTTAGTTCCTCTGCAACCTCTCGAGTTGTTTTTGCGTGTGTCCGTCTCAATAAGGCCCTCAATTACAGAAGGACTTCCACAACCCTTATCTTCAAGGCTCTCGTAAAAGAGAGCCTTATAATAATGTATTAGGTAAGCTCCTAATCAAGTCACCCCCCCACCAAGTAATTTCCTAAATCATGTCATTTTGAAGGTCCAAATAGTTTTTGATGAATCACAAACCCTGGTAAAAGCCAGGATTTTCAAAGCAAGCAGGCCCTCTCAGCAGGGAAGATTGACAACATAATCTCCCCACCTTGAGTGACACTAAGCTTTGGAAATACCAAAATGATAGACTGATAATAACCATTAGTACAATAGTAATGTTTTTTCTTTTACTATTTATACTAATAATCAAAGAATGATTTGATAATTTAATCAGATATAGCTGTCCGAGTTAATGGTGTGGACAATGGCATTAGCGACCAGAGTTCAAAATCTGGCCACGGGTGTTTACATTCACTCTGCACTAATGCCCTTGGGAAAGGCATGATGCTATCCTATGGGTAAAATAGCAAGGCAGATTGGGCTCTCTAACAGGGCTTGAAATTAATGTTGTCCCGAGGACGGTAAAGAATATGTTTGGGACAAACAAATATCTTCCCCGGGATGGAACTCATTTTAAAAAAAAACAAAAAAAACCCACATCCGTTCCGAATAAGTTTGGTATAAATCTGTGCATATCATATATACCCATTATAGGGTGTAACAGCTAGTGAGAAGGCTGGCTAACAGCTAATTCCCAATAGAAACCTAATTCCATTTCCCAATTAAGCTGAGTTGTTTTGATCATTCTGGTTAATTTTGAGCCATTTTTTTAAAATGGTGTTTTTGACCATTTTTAGTATCTTTTGGCCTTACAAAACTTCCCTATCTTTAAAAAGAAAGAAAGAAAAAGAAAGAAAAAACAAATCTTAAAATGTAGACTTTAATAATGCACCTCCGGAGTGGGAGACAACTGTCTCGTCGAAGAAACATCAAGTCATATGGCTTCATCCATCCACTGAGAGGCTGTTTGTTCATGCTTGGGTCTAAGTATATACACATGGATATCGTCGAGTGAAGGAGATTAAATCTTGTCACTGAAGTAAAGAATCCTGAATTAATCTTGATCTTATCTTCATCAGAACAATTTTCAGTGCAGTATGCTCAGAACTCAAATCCCTTTGTAGAGACGTTTGATATAGAGTAACAAAGGGGAAGGCGATATACACGATTCAGAACAGTACACGGCTTTTGTGAACACAATGTATATAGAGTATGTGGAACAGCCCCCCCACCCCACACACTGGCTGGTGTGGAGGCTGGCTTAGAAGAGACCCTAAAAGCAACAGTTCATCTAACCCCAACAGTCTAAGAAAAGACCATCTTTGTTCTTCAGTCAAGACAAAAAAACCAGGCTGAAGGGAAGGTCTCCTCAAAAAGAGAAACATTCACGACATCCAAAAAAGGAGGAAGCATTTCACCCGGGCAAGGAAGAGGAGAACAGACAGTAAGAAACAGAGAGAGGGGGCACAGAAGGAAGGAGGGGTGAGTGAGTGAGCAGGCAGTATAAAAAGATGGGAAAAGGATAAAATACACCAAAACGTTAAGTGATTCCCTAAAAATCAAAAGCCCGGGTCACTTAACTGGAATTATAAGATTTACTTATAGATTTGATATACAACCCCCCCCCACCTCGGTACGACCTAGGTAGTAGTACAGTTTAAAGTTCTTTAAAGCACAGCACAGTCTAAATTCTGTCACAGTTTCTTCGAAGGCAAAAGGCTTTTTTGGCGAAGAAGAAGAAATGCTGACTGGCTGTGAGGGTGGTAACTCCTCACATAACTTTCTTCTTACACGTCGACGAGCATGGAAAACCCTCAGCCAGTGTTGCCAATTTAACGCGTTTCGCGCTAGGTTTAGCTCGTTTCTTGTTTTGACAGTGCAAAAAGCGCTAAATTAGCGCGTTTTCGCCAAAAACATTTTAGCCGTTTTTTGGCCATTTTCTGGCTATTTTTGACCATTCTTAGCGGTTTTGGGCCATTTAAAAAAGAATTTAGCTCTTTTTGGCAGTCAAACTAGCGCGAAAATACTTGGCAACACTGCCCTCAGCCTCCTCGACGATCACTCCACAAAAACAAATATATATACGGTGAAATTTGCGAATTTTAACTCCCCACCAAAAAATTTTTTTAAAAAAAGTTTTAATTTTAGGGTATTTTAATCATAAGGATATAAAACTATTGTTTACGATCAAAAGTTTATGTAATCAAACTTTTTAAAAAAGTGAATTTCACCAATTAGGCAATTTCACATATTCGGCGCAACGGGGGGGGGGGCAAGAAGAAAACATTGTATTTTTAGACTTTGGAGTGGTATCGTAAAAGGAAAAAAATATTCAATTTACAATGAATAAAATCTGAGTGGTATTTAATTTAGGCAGAGACAAAAAAACAAACAAAAAAAAACAAAAACACGATTTACATTAAAATGTACTCTTATTTAAAACCAATGGGCAGGGCACATACCGAGAGAAGGGAAAACAGATGGAGCACAAAAGGCCAACAGATTGGTGCCCGTGGGACAGTAAACGCAGTAGGAAAAGGCCAGACCCAAGATGGGAGATAGAAATGTTTGCCGGTAAGACATGGCAGAGATCAGCGCAATCACGCTCGTCATGGAAGACGTTTGTCTAGCAGCAGTGGACTCGTTAGGATGAGGAGATTTGCTGAGGCAACGACCAACAAGCGTACATACACAATATACCAGCCGGAAAATAAATAATTTTTATTTTACATTATCGATTAAATAAATAAATCTTTAAAAAAGTAATCTTTGGTTATATGGCCAAATCCCAGTTGGCTATAAAATGGCTACCCCGATTGTAAAGTTCCACACACTCGTTCGCTCGATGTTAAAAACGACGCATAAGAGCTGTGCGCCGTTTTTACACATCCAGTGAGCGAGTGTGTGGTGTTGAACTTAATTTACAATTGGGGTACCAAGATTACCCCAAATGAATTGAACGTTTTAAGGGAAGGTTATTGGTTATGGAAAGAGTCGCATTTCACCAACCATACCTGGAACAAAATAGACAATCTGGAAGAACCGTTTCTTGCTTTTTGTACATCAATCATGTACAAAAAAGCAAGAAACATTCTCTCTTCATTGTCTGTGTAAAACATTAATTAAAAAAAGCTTAAACAACAACCTTCACAAGAAGGAGTACCATGATAGTAGTAGTAATCAAAATATCGAATAATTCACATCCGCAGTTTCGTACGAAGGACAGAGTGAGGGTCCAGTTTAGTATTAGCTAGATTGTAAATAGAACCCCCTCTTAAAACCTTGATTTTTCTGAAAAACTGACAAATTTCTGAAAGAAACGAAGGTCTGAGAGCACAAAATATTATTTCCTATGAAAACTAGACTGCGATGTAAAACTATAACCGAATCTTCAGCCTTATTTTACACTACAACCTCGAACAAATAAATAAATGATCTTTGAAGAAAGGTTATTGATTCGGGGGGGGGGTACAGAATTAGGTTGTTTTTTTTTTTATAAAGAAGATTGCAAAGAAACATACTCTAGGGGTTCGGACTGTGGGCGCAACAAAAAGATTAATGCTCCTCAGACACTACTGCATCAGTCACGTGTCTAGAACAATCTCAACCATTAAAATTTCCGGCCATTGTGTTTTAGTCCCCTCATAAAACACTTTTTTTTTTTACCAACAAGTGGACTGTAATAATTTTGACTACTAAGATTTATCGTCATCTTAATTTTTTATTTTATTTTATTATATTATCACAACACGACTTGCGATAAATCCAACTAAAAATTAAGATGACGGTAAACGTATTTACCTACATCTTAAATCTTATTTACTCGTGAACTATGAGAAATTTAATATGAAAATTTAAAAAATAAATATACATTTGAGGGGCAGGATTATTAAGTCATACACGAGTGTAAATATAGATATAACTGATCTTTAGCTACAAAAAAAATGTGTGTCTCATCTTACTAGAGTAAATACGGTAAATCATTTTTAATATCTGTATTTAACTCAAGTCAAAATCCAATGAGTTAGAAATACTAACAAGTGGATATTTAATTTGATAAATACAAAAGAAGAGTAAGAGAGGCCTCGTTACTTTCATCCTCAAGGATAGGGGTGTAAGCCCCCACTCATTTTTTTTCTAACACTGACCCAGTTTCATCACAGCTAGCTACGAACGTTCAGTCACCTCTATATACCCAGTCACCCCGTCACTTACTACCATCATCCGTAAAGCCCACTTCATCATCATCTACCCACGTTTGATCATTTCAGGCACTACCCACACATGTGGGTTCCCACACTAAACTAGACCTATGTCACATTCCGACCCTCGTGGCGATCAAAAAAAATAAAATCCAGTTTCATAACCAAAATCCTAAATCTTCCACCCACCCCAAATACACCAATAAGTACTGCATTTCACTATATATAATCCGCATTTTACGAAAAAGATTTGCTAAAAAATCCAGGTGCGTATTATCTACGGAAACACTTTTATATTACACGGTATAATGCATTTTTAATTAAAAAAATGCAAGTGTGACTGCGTATTATACATGGCGAAATACGATAATCATAGACATGCTTTAAAAAAGTGTAGTCTTATATTTTAGGAATTCATTTTTTTTTTAATACTACACATTTTTTAAAGCATATTTATGATTATTGTATTTCACCATGTATAAATAATCCGCTACCATTTAAAAAAAATGTTTTAAAAAGATTTAAAATAGTATTTTTAAGTAGAAAATACTAAGGGTCAAGTGAATTATACAGCTGATAAATTTAAAAAGACCTTGGTTTAGTATCAGAGAGACAGGGGCGTAACTGTGAGAGAGGGTTGGGGCGATTTTAAATAAAAACTTCATGAATAGTAGTAGTAGCTCACCTACTGATTTTACTAATATTATACAATAACAAATCTCACTAAATATTGGAGGGGGACACTTAAGAACTAAGAAGCCAGGCCCCAGCTACGCCCTGCAGAGAGGTTCGGCAACATTTGGGGGGGGGGGTTTAAGATAAAAGACTAGGGTACATGGGTACAACCACTCAATATGTTCTCTAAAAACAGAACAGACATTAATACTTGTCTTCTACCCTGAATATCATATTAAACTGGGATGGATAGCACTTTACTCTTTAGCCATAAATGACTTATACTACACAAGATCTTTCTGGTACACTTAGAGGGGGGGGGATATAGATAACTAATCAAGCTACACAAAAAACTTTTAAGTCAGCATATACACACACGCACAGCTAGAGATTTGGGGGCCTGGGGGGGAAATTGGCTCCATAAGGGGCTCCCTCCAACATTTAGCGAGATTTATTGTATAATGTCAGTAGAAATGCAGTAGTTGAACTACTACTATAATGCTTTTAGCCACCACCCCCGTTCTTTGGAGCCCCCTGGAGGCGTTTTCAAATACCCCCCTACACCTTCAGCTGTGTTATGCAGAGGCTGCACACACACACACGTCAGTATATGAATAATACGTATAAGAACCACTAGAAAAAGATTTACGACTATCCAGGAGATCAGAGTTGGTTGTTCAAAACGACAAAAATAATTTTATCACACACACAGTATGTATTGTGTGTACACATATCTGAAGATCAGACAGTGAAAAAGAAAAAAAAACGATCTTTTACTCCTACTCCGTACGCACACCGTGTACACAAAACGTAGATTTTTTAGGCGTATGACAGGCTTCTATAAAATACTAACAATATTTTAATGTCTAGATTTTTTATTTTATAAATGGGAGGGGGTCACATACACATACTGTATTTACTCGTGTATAAAACGAGAAATTTAGTATTAAAAAATCAGGGTCAAAATTGAGGGGTAGCATTATACTTGTGTGTAGAAAGAAAAGAAATAGATCATAGATAGATTACTGATTTTTTAACTACAAAGGAGGGTGGGGGTCGCATTATACTCGAGTAAATACGGTAAAATCATCAAATAATAATCACAGTAGGTACTGGAAAAAAATTAAGAGGTCGTTGACTTATCTAGAGAATGATCCCCGATTTTGTGACCACCCCACTTCTAGTTCTCCTTCGTAGATTTCGTCGACGATGCAAGTGTTGCCAAATATGCTTTGTTATTTATGGCTAAAACAGTCTTTAAAAATGACTAAGTTCTATAGACTTAATATATATTTTAAATGTTATACTCGTTCAAGTCACTCACCAAATAACTCCAGAACGAATTATTAATAAAAAAAAAACTTTACTAAAAATATACTTCTAAACCCACCAGATTTAATCCGTTATAGTAGACTTTAATCGGCTAAATTGCTAAATTGGAAACAAATCAGCCCGATCTTGCCGAAAAATGGCTAATTTGGCAACCCTGCGATGAGGGTATCACATCAAGACTAGACAACCTTACTTACGTAGGTAATTATACAGAGGGCAAGGTTTTTTCCCTTCTCTTATTAAGAGGTTATAATAAATACGTTCTTGTTGCTTACTATACAACAAACTAAAAGCAGGTTGTTGCCTGATGAGGGCCGGCAATCTGCCAATCAATGACATAAATGAAAAAATACATCTGACATTGTAGGATGAAATAAACATGTTTTTTTTTTCTATTACTAAATCACTAGTAGTAACTATAAGATTTACTACTCTGGTGTGTAGAGTAGAGATTTTACTACTATTAGTCATTCTACTGTAATGAACATACTAAGTTTTAATTAATGAAAGAAAGGTAGATGTAATTATAGACATACATTTACGAAATATTAGTGAATTAAAATAGGTACAGAAGCTTAGAAGTGAAAGAAATTAAATGAATTGAGAAAATAAAATCAGATCAAATTTCAGCTTATTGTAAAATGACATTTACAAATTATTGAAATTGCAGGTTTCAACTATGTAAAGAAAACAATTTATTAATCAGAAATAATTTATGAATGAAAAAAAAATTAAAAATTAGTCAAATGATTTTGATTATCTTTTTAAATAAGCCTACATCTACACACATCTGATAAGAGATTACCTTATTTTTATAAAAGATATATCAACATCTTATATATAAGAATATCTTAGCAATGTGACAAGAGTATGTCTTATATATTAAATAAGTTGTATGCAAATAAATCTGGGTAAGATATAAGTAGTAAATATGTTCATAATTTAATAAATAAAAACTAATAAACAATTTAACAATTTCAAATATATTTTTTTTTTTAAAGATTTAAAAATACTCACCTTTTGTACATCTTATGAATTTCATGATTGTTTTTTTTGTTGACCAATTGAGTTATATAAATTTGAAGGAATCAAAGTAGGTATTTATGTACTTGGATCTTTTTTTTATAACTTTATATTTATAAAAGGTTTGAGGCTTTTGATGACTTTTCAATTTTGGTTTTAGAATTAAGAGAGAAAAAGTTATTTAATTTTGTATCTCGCTCTTGAAATGCTTTTTGGTGTGAATTTTAGAAAAAGACAATGGTATAATATTTTAAGGTGGGAGAAAGTTAATTTTTATTGTTAAGAGGTAGAAGTTTTGGTTAATATCTTATCTTAATACATACAAGAAAGAAAAGTTTCTGTGGCTGTTTTATTAGTAATATTAGGTTATATTATAGAAAAGATCTTGAAGTTTAGTTTTTCTTTAAAAAGATCCAAATTGATCAGTGAAGAATCTGGTCTTTAAAAAGAACAATTTTTTAAAAGGCTTTACAGATTTTTGGTAAAATGTAATGCCACGTATTTCCCTTCTTAAAGCAAGATTTTAGAAGTTTTTTTTTTTTAATTTTATGCTTGTTAGAATCAATATATATATATATATACTTATAAACTATATCACATTCTAGGCTTCTTTTCAAAAAAAAGAACAACGTGTTACAATTAATAGGCCAAGAAGGGGGGGGGTATTTTTCCAAAGGTTTGCAATCTAGATAATTTCGATGGTAAATTCTTTTTTAATCTTTATAATGAATAATAAATCTTTAAAAAAAAAATTTTCTTCTTGTAGTTGGGGTTTTGAGAAAACTATCTTTATCAAAAAATGTTCAATTTTATATTTCTCAACCCCCCCAATTAAAAAGAAGTTGGAAAATCAATAAGAATAATCTAGATTTTTAAAATGTTTCTAAATGGAAAAAAATAAAAAATAGACCAGAAAAACTAAGGAAAATCTCACATGGTCTAAATTAATAATCTTTTTAAGGGGAAAAAAGTTACGAATTCACAGCAAGTAAAAAAAAGTTAGGGGTGAAAAATTTAGCTAGGAAAAAAGAAATAGGAAAAAAAAAGGTAGGTTTTTTTTAAGACTATAAATATATATAAATAAGTGTTTCTTTTAGCTGTTAAAAGCCATCAAAGAATAAAAAGAAGCCTCTAGAAAGTTTGTGTTGTTTTTTCTGTTGAAAAAGAAAGAAATTCCTTTGAAAAGAAGACACGACCATCTTGGAAGAAAAAACGATTTGTTGCAGTCTTTAACCCGTCTGTTTTAAATTCATCAAAGTCCTTGTTTGGGACAGAAAAACTTCTCCAAAGGAACACAGAATGATGCATCGGACCTGCCGGCTTCAGACTAGATTCATTTTAACAACCGACATTGGGTTGAAAAGGTTATTTTTAGAGCTTTTTCCCAGTTTTTATGTGTCTTTTTCGTTACAAGACGAGGAATGGACGACCACAGCCCACGCGCAAGGGCAACTTCAGGCCTCGTTTTAGATACCGACACTAATAAATATAGCACCATTTAGTTTCGTATCTACAATCAAAAATGACCATTTCCTCCCAATTTTTAACTAAAATACTTATTTTAAAACCCAAAACACAAGGATTTATTTATTTTTAACCTGCAACCGTTTCTTAAAAATAACCAAAACTAAATAAACCAATTTTTACCCTATTTTTCAATAATATCTTAGTCTCGTATCCAAATTTCGAAGGTTGCTGAGGCAAGGGGCAGGTTATTCACTAAAAACTTGCAACTAAATGAATTTTATTTTTTCAATTATTTTGGCAGTAATTAATTAGCTACAAGTGAAATTTAGGATTTTTTAAAATAGGTTTATAAATTATTTAACTACTAAAAGCATATTAATGATTAAAATACAAGAATTAATACCTATTTCTGCAGCAACTAAACTAAATTCCTTCACATAAAATATCAAACATCTTTGAGCAATATTTTAAATTTGCACAAGATGTATATGTACATTTTTTTTAAAAATTATAAAAAGATCATTTCTAAATATTGCTATTGAAAATACAGGACAAAATTGTTAAAAAAAAAAAAAAAAAAAAAAAAAAAAGAAAGATTCTTTGGATCTGAATTTTGGTTAATATATTGAATTCTTTTATTTTTTTAATGTCTTGTTTAACCCTTTCAAGACTCCTGGGACATATTCCAAGTTTTCTATGATGGCCGGGATATATATGTCCCAAAAATATTTTAGAAGTCTACTGGGACATTTTAAATCAGGCATTAAGCAGAATGATAGGTAGTCTTGAAAGGGTTACAGTCTTAATATACATGTACAATGTACCCAAAAGCATCAGAAATAAGATAAAAGATATGCCAACATTGTACAACAAAAAATATGTAAACCAATGTTCAGATATTATTAAATTGATTTTCATTGTGATAACAGACACTTACTATGACATGACTATTATAGATATAGTATATTTTAGGCAGCATTTTTTCATTTAAATGTTTTACAAAATATGAAGTTCTTTTTTTGATAAGTTGTAAAAATGGATCATCAAGAGTATATAAAAACTGACCAAAATTCATTGTAATATAGGTCCAAGTACTTTCAACTATCATTGGTCATTCTCAAGTAATATATGTTGGAATTTTGATGGTTGAAAGTACTTGGACCAATACTACAATGAATTTTGGCCAGTTTTTATATACTCAGTCCATTAATATGGCAACTTATTTGCCAACAAGAAAAACTTGGCAGTCATAATTAATAAAACATGTTTAAATATATCAATAAAAAGAATATATAGAAGTATATATATTTTTAAACTGTCTTATTATAAAAGTACTCAATACAAAGAAGTAGACCAGAAATAGAAATATAAGACAAAAAAGGCTTATACAAAGTTTAAAATGCTGTTTCACTATCACTACTAATAACAGAGTTGATTTTCAAATGAGCCTCATGAGAATTTTAAAATGCATCTGATTAGCAGATACATATTTGTAATGGATACATATCACGTGTATTTTGAACTCAAACACAGTAATTGAGTGAAATCATTGACACATTTTCCACGGAACACCCAGGTTTCAGATTTTCCTAGAACCATGTTATCTGTCCACAAGTGCCTTTCAGATAACTGACTGCACACATGAAAATATACCACTTGAATTTTAATTTGATATTAATTGCAGACTAAATGTCTAGGAAGACATTGTACCTTGTCTATCCTTTTAGGAAGTTGACAAGAACCACACCGAAAAACTAACATTTACACCAGCCTTACACCTCCTATAGGACTAACACATTTCGATCTTCGTCCAATCTTAGTTCTGTTGCCAGCAGAACTAAAGTTGGTCCATTATCTACCAAAGAGACACGTACCTTCTATTTCAATTACATATTTATGCATTTATACATATACACTCTTTTACACATATGCTAATATCTTCAAACGAAGTACCCTTTTTATTCTGTTAAGAAAGTAGTATCCAAAAAATTTTAGAAGCATTCTTCTCAACGCAAGAAGACCACACTTCTCCTTCCAGCAGTTTGAAATTACTCAGGTCTCTTACACATACATACACAATGTTTTGACACATCTGCAAACTGCTACTAATACCTGGTGATACATAGCACACTCACATGTCGACGGTTTCTCTTCATAAACTCACTCCCTACCATTAAATTTTGCCACACACATTGAACTTTTAATTCCAAGCTACATATTACCTTTTCCTGACTTTGAACAATATCTATTTTGTTGTTAATTTAACTGAATAAAACTTTTTTATTCTTATGACTGTGGGATACATCAGAGGTAAATCTGTTTTCCTCAACAAAAGAGAAAATCTTCCTGTATAACAGTAACATGTGCATAAGAAAACGCATGTAAATATTGTCCAAAGATTTGTGATCTAGTGTTTTCAAACATACTTCTGACCATTATCCAGATCAAGGAAAAGAATTTGCCCCTATCTTGATAATAGCCCAAAGTATGTTTGAAAGCGTTAGATCAAATGTTTGGACAATAGTTACTTTTTATTTAACAGAATAAGTTACTTCTCTTGCCCCTATAGTGACCACTATAAAAGTCCTAATTTTAAAAAAAAAACAAAAAAAAACAAGCAAGAATGCTGCCAGACACAAACTAAGGGACCAAATTGAACAGTCCACTGAAAACCTATTCTGAGAGGCTTTTTTTAAAGGAGTAAATGTTTAAAATTTCAGCTCTCTATCCTTATTAGTGTGGCCTGTACGCGCCATACATGGCCAGTCAACCCTTAAAAACAATTTTAGTTGATGGTTTCTCATTCCATTCTGACAATCTAAGAAAAAAAATTTCCTTATTTTAAAAATACTCTAATTTACATAATTACTGGATGAACTTTTTTCCAATGTGAATTGCATCATTTATTCCTATTCATGCCTTTCACAAGGACATCTCCATTTTCTGTGCTGCTAAGGCCACCAATATCTTTTAGAATTAAATGTTTTTTGACACTAAATTGACCTCAGAGGTCAGCATTGTCTATCCCATGTTCATCTGAGTCAAGCTACTCCCAGTATCCAGCTGTTTGGACTGCCATAAGACACATGCAAGCACTGTATTCCTTTAACTAACCAACCAACATAATTTTTTACAAATCTAACAACTAATTTCCATTTCAATTCCTAAACATCAACAAATTGAAAACAAATGAGAAAAAAAAAAAAAAAAAAAAAAAAAAAAAAAAAAAAAAGAAATCGATGCTGTCTACAGTTAAATTCAAATCATAAATAATTTGATGATTATGTAATTTAAACATTAGAAAGAACGCCATGATGCGGATGACGCAATGCGATGTGGATCGTCAAAACTTCAAATATTAAATATGTCAAGATTAATAGAAAGTTATTTTGTTTATTTTTTAAACGAACAACTCTGTTCCCACTGCTATTATGGAGAATGATTGAATGTTTATACCAATATCCCTATATAAACTTAAGGGCCATGATAGTGAGGCACCTACAGAGCATTGAAGTTGAACGCCGAATCTTGCTAAAAACACATTTTAGGCCAAAAATTAAAAATTTTGGTGCTTAAACATGAAATGTTTCTCTTCGGGCAGAAATAGTTTGTTAGTGCAGAAAATGACAAAATCTAGGAGTAGCAGTAAAGTCAGTGTGAAGCAAAAAGAAAAGCCGCTAAATCACAATCGTGACGATCACCAAAAGTATTTGGCATTTAATGAGTAATGGTTTGGGAGAAGAACCTTCTAATCATGGCTCTAAAGCAGTCACCTAATCAGTAGCGTAGCAAGGGTTCTCAGCACCCGGAGGCAAATGTTTTGATTATTTATTTTGTGACTCAATACCCACTCAAGGACAATAACATGAAGAATTAAATACCACCTTACACAGGTCTAATATAAAGTCACACTATAACATTTAATTAGTATAAATTGAATTAAAATATCACTTATTTTATTAAACAATTTTTTTTCCTACCCAGAAAACCAAAGTTGTGACTTTTCTTCCTCCCTTCTTAGGTAACTCAGGGTAATGCTACATTGGGACTTTTGTTCCGGGATTCTTTTTTAAATATATTGTAGACTTTGCGACCCTTCACACTTGCTCCAGGGGGCAATTGCCCCCAGTTGCCCTCTTGATACGCCACTGCACCTAGTATATAGATATTAGCTGGGGTACTCAGCATCGCCCAGGTGAAAAGAAATTATCAATACCAAAAGGTCATGTAGTAAATTCTAACACAGAGCTTCAAAAAGTACCAATCACAACTGTTCAGGTGGGTCAAAAATACTAATATTGACCTGACCAGGTCATGTTCATCCTGGGATAAAGTTACCCACGTCTGAAAATGCCAAAATTGGCCTGACCTTCAGAGGTCAACACCTATCCTGTAGGATGCAACCGTCTTCGTTAGATTTGAAAATGCTCACTGCCACCTGTCACATGTCCATCATTGAGTCAAGTTTCCCTTATACTCAAACTTTCAGCTTGTAACCATTTAGGAGTTAGAAACAAACATTCATTGTCTTTCCAGAATCAGAATTACAATGTTTTAAATATTTAGAAGGTTTAACTTATTGCTTGATGGTAGGTACCCAATGAAAGGGTGAGCGTAGATATTTATTCTTGTCATGTACCAAACAATGGTAGGGTACATAGTGAGAAACACTAATGTGTAAAGTTGGCACATATCGATCAGTATGTTGGTTCCTATCTCATTCTGTTCATTCCAGTGTATTTATCCATATCTGAGTTCGGTATTTCTGAGATGAGGTGTTAGTATTACTGATACTATTGTTCGGACTGAAGAAGGCCGGAGAGTACATCGGCCGAAACGTTGTGGAAATAACAACCAAGATGAGGATCTCAGTCCGAACAATAGTATCAGTAATTATCTGTCTATCAATATATACATATCCATCTGTCTACATCTCTTCAATCAATCATCCTATGTTATATCTATCTAGACTAGTGGTTCCCAACCAGGGAGGGGGGGGGAGATTTAAGCAATTCAAGGGGGGAATAAGGCTATTAGGTAAAAATAAAAGTCCAGTCTAGAGAAAGTGCAGAAAACCCTATCAAGTCAAAGGCTCGCAACTCAAAGAACCAGTAGCCAAAAAAATAACAGATCACATTGATGTGTATAAAAGTTATGATAGAAGTTTTGTAATAAACTGGAATTTCAAATGTGTTCTAATTATTTTCGCTTGCTTTCTTTGATACACAGCAAGAGCTGTACAATTATAAAATTAAACTAATTCTTAGTATGAAGCTGTCTAATTATACGTAAAATAAAGTTATTTGAAATTATCCTTTGTTGTAACTCACTTGGAAGGGGGAATACTAGTAATCTTATTGACAAAAGTGGGGAATGACTTGAAGAGGATCTAGACCATTTCCCGGGCAAGTTTAAAATATGGCAACCAAATTAAAAAATACTCCAATGTGCAAATTTTAAAATTAATCTATGAACACGAGTAAATCACATGCTACAGTTGATGCAAATGTTGAAATAAAATTAGTTGAAATTTTATTTATTAAAGTTTTTAACGTCATCATAATTTTAGTTGTTTTTATACAACTTAAAAGTGTTGGCCCGTTTCTATGGCATTGAATAACAGTGCGATTGGAAATAAAAGGTCACACTATCATTGCCAGAGAGAGACTACTCTCTTTTTACTAATCAGCCACAAAAACTTCATGGATTAGCAGTAGCTGATTTACACTTCTCACTCCCTACAACCGACTGTGCCATATTTATGTTGTTTACATATGAGACCTAGTATATCTATAAAAGGTAAAAAAAACTAGTAAAATTTAAAAATAATGTCCTACAATACTTCATCCAATAATAAAGATTGGTTTATAAAAGTTGTATAAAAACAACTAAGAGTAGGATGAAGGTAAAAACTAGTCAAATTTAATAAAAATAATGTGTTAAAATACTTCATCCAATAATAATAAAGATTGGTATATAAAAGATGAGCTTTTTCTTTAGTCCCCCCCCAAAAGATAATGTGTTATGTGTAAACTAAACCATTTCATAAAAACTAATTATAAAAGATATCAATTGATGTATTTGTAATGGTGAGATAAATCTTTGAAAAAAAATTTCTGCTTAAGACCTAACATGATTTTCTTTCTAAACGTCATTACATAACTCATGTAGATGTTTACATACGTTAACACATGTGAACAAATATATTTTGATGTTGGTATATCAGCTAAAAGTAAAAATTGTACAGAATTTGATGAAAAGTCATTTTAATAAAGTGAATGTTGTCAGTTAAAAAGTATCCTAAAATATTACTTATCTTTAAGGAATGTAATCGTCAACTTTAACTTTATTAAAATATTACAAGAATTATTTCAACCAGGATCATTCATACATCTTTATGGACAAATCTGTGTTTCATAAACGATTCCCAGATTAAAAATTACCAAGAAATATACAAGAACTTTAGAGAATTTTCTTGAAATAACCAACAAAATTGTTCGGCCCAAACAAAAGAATTTCTATCACCAAAACACAAGGGAGGTAACTCTCAAAGTTTTATAAATATATTAGAAAAGTAGGCCGCTATCTATAAGCATTTAGCTAAAAACTAAAATACATGTACACAAGCACGTGACACCCTAATAACAGGATCACTAAAAATAAAAAAATGTTGACACGCCGTGCTAAAAAGGTTCGCTATCACTGACCTAGGCTTTGATGAGCTTTA
>VCCN01001351.1:488615-504220 GCA_006491835.1 Architeuthis dux
GATCAGGCCTGTGCACAGTACTCTAGGTGTGGACGGACATAATCTTATATAGTATAAGGAACGACTCCTTGTCTATATATTAAAAGGTATGCTTAATCAGTCCTAGTACCCTGTTCGTTTTAGCCACAGCAAGATTTTATTATTTCTAGTGGAACATTACACATTATCAGGTATTATTTATGAACGAACTCTCCAGCATTGAAACTCTGTTGCCAAAAATATTTTTTCGTAGTGTTGTACTCGTCTTTGGACGGCAACATATTCATATTTTTGGCAACAGTTTCAATGCTGTAGAATTTGGTCATAAATAATACCTGATAATATCCGTTTTGATTGGGTAATGTCCTGCTATTTTGGTTTAGAAGACAATTAACTTTCTATAACGTAGCGATAGGGGTGTACTTATTTATAGGTGATACTGTATGTATTTCTTCAGGAAACTTGGCTCTGACAGCAGATGAATGCTATCATCCCTTTGAGTAGATTCAAGGCTTGTTGATAAAAGATACATTGTTTTAAATTGTTTTGCTATTAGCTTTGTTGTTTAGTGCTGTCTTTTGCATTGTATACACTCTCTCGCAGTTACAGGCAGTCCTCTACTTTTGTGAAGAACTGTACGAAAGTTGAATTTCCGAATCTTGAATCATTGAATTACATATTAAGGGGTTCTGTTCCCTGGGAGCTAAACACACTCACTCACACACATATCATCATGCTAGCACATGCAACTTCAGTGCAGTCAAAATAACTGTCATGGTGTCGGTTGGTTTACAAACATAAATGAGCTGGAAAAAAATCCCAGAAAGACACGAAAGCAACACCTTAAACAAACCCATAAAGACCTAGAAAATATTATTTAAAGTATGTATTTTAAATAATAAAAGGGATTTAATAATTCTCGTAGAATTAGTCTCACGGAATATCGCTTTCGCCCGTGTATTTCGATCTACAGAGACAATATTCCGCGTAAACGTAGATGATTTTCCGTTTATTAATTTTCATAAATAAACGATTCTCTTGCCTATTTTAGGCAAACCTGCAATAAATAAAACATGTTTGAATACCATATATTATTATTCGACCATTTTTATGATACCTATTGTGCCCTTAAAAATTAGGTGGAAAATAAAGAAATAAAAGCATACATTACCTAGGTCTAATGCAGTTCAGTAAAAAAAAAATGTATGAATATCCGGATTTTTACGGTATGGAAATTGAATTAGGGGTGTTAATTTATAGTGTACAAAAGTTGAACGGACGAATCTCGAGGACTGCCTTAAGTACACTATATGTACATGTGTATATACCCATATATAAATCATATGTATTTTAGCACTAATTACAAAACTACTTAATGACCAGTTTAAAATGCGGCGTACATTTCCCATCTGGTCTGGGCCTATTATTAGCCTTGTACGGGCCTGGTGACAAATGCGATACTAGAATATTCGGAGCATTATTTTAGATTTAAATAAGGATAATATTATAAGATAATAGCTGTTGTCGCTTTTTTTGTGTGTTGGCTTTCTATCATGCTAAAGCAAACAGTAATTGGGTACTGCCAACACACACACACACAATGGGCTGTTGCTGTGTCTGTGTGTTTGCTGAAAGTATGCCGGCAACTGCTGCTAATGTTGGTGATGTCTCCGTTTATGAAGAGTTGTAGAAAATTGACAGAAAAATGAATTCTGTTCAAGATATGCGTTTCTACTCAAACATATATTTGTGTAATTTATCCATATACAAGTGTCAGACTTTAGCAAAATACAAAATTCATGACATATATATATAAAAATATTTTATTTGTTCATAACAACCTGTACAGTTGGTTTCACGAGAAATCGATCATCAGATAAACAGCTAATGGCATTTACTTAATTTCTTATGTAGATTCATTATCAATGGTAGTAGTCTGTGCCTATCCTTTATTGGATGCTTAGAATGGTCCAATGTCTGTCTTGTTTTTTTGTGGACGTATGGATTTACTATGGTCCTCTCTTTTTCTGGTATACTTGATAGTTTTATGACCCTTGTTGTGTTTCCTATCTTTGTTAATTCTGTTTTGGGCGTCTACCATCCGTCCCTCAAAGGGTTAAAGGCATTTACCTGTAGGACCTGCTATCTTATGACCTCTCTCTATATATCTATATATGTAGTCAATCAAGCCTATTAAAACCTAATAACGAGGGAAAAAAATAAAAAGGTTTTTAAAATAAAAAAATGTATAATACCCAAACATAAATTTCAGCATCACCCACATGGGTCTGTCTCTCCAACAGAAATGAAAAGTCGTTTCGAAAACAACCCTTTTCTTCCGCGTCACGTGCCAAAGTTACCAGTACACTATTCTAGTAGAGCACTTTTATCGAGAGACATACTTTTACAAGAAGACCAGCATATATTATATTAATTAAAACTTAAAGTACATTTAAATTCGAAGGTTCATTGGTTGTTTACCATTTACTAAGCAGTTTCGAGAATTTAAAAACAATACTGCTCTCTCATTTCAAAGGCTTCTCTAGCGATCCAGATCACGGACCACCACCTAAGAATTATGAAGTTTAAATAAATATACTATTAGCCTCAGTCAAACTGAACAGGCTAGATACCTGTGTGTGTGTTTATTATATCAGGGAAGTAATCCTTCATTAATGCATGTTTGGTTAAATATGCAGAACAAGGAAAACCTTTTCACCTTTTTAGTTAATTCTTTTTTGTTTACGCACAGGAGTATGTATGTTTGGATGCAGTGCATATAAATATTGTCTGAAGAACCCACTTAAACAAACACACACCCTTTCAAACACCCATCGCCAAATTCTTGTTAAAAACACACGCATAATAAAACACATCCACTGTAAAAAAAAAATTTTCAAAAAGGCTTGTGTTTAATAACTAAACATATGAAACCCCCTTTCTAACAAATAATGCATTCGCCCACCACTTGTCCTGTAACGTCAACCAACCAATGGCACACAGTTGAATTAATTTTGACACTATTTGAACCATGCAAACAATAAAGTTTTCACAATCTTGAAAATGGCTGAACGTACTGTTGAAAGTGCTCAATCTGATATATTGTTCGGACAATATTTATACACATTGCAGCCGAACATGTTCTCTTGTGCGTAAACAAGAAAAATTAACCGAAAAGGAAACATTTTCATAGTTTACTGTATATATAAAAGTAATTTCTTTTTCACAAATAAAATGGTTGTGGTCCTGGTGACATCAGGACTTCATTTCAAACCCAAATGAACATCTGAGCAAAGTTAGAGCAAAATCTGAGATGGTCGAGTGGGGTCCACTTGACACGGAATGACCCTATATTAATAATAATATATATATTGAAACAATTTCTTGTTAGAGCTGACTATGCAAGTTTCCTGCTACAACATTCCTTCAGGAAAACGTACGTAGTCAGCTCTGTTAACAGGAGTTATTACCCTTGGATTCTAAGGTATAAAAAGATGTCATCTCAAGACAAAGGTGGCTTTGCAGCCTTTTGGCTAAGATCAAAGGTCCTTGTGGCATGCTCGGGTATTTTCCTGGGAGAAGTTGCACAGGATATCTTGACCAGCTGGTCGGGATGCGATCACCATTAGCATGCTCAGGATTCGTCCTGAGAAGCTTTTGGGATCTCCAATGAAATAGTCGCCTAAATTAGAGAATGAATCCAGTTATGGAAGCGGGATGTAGGAATATATAGTGACCTCACGGATTTAACCCCCCCCCCCAAAGTAAGCATCTGCGATATATTTGTCCTTGTCTGGTAGAGCTAAAGCAACTACATCGGAGATAAGCATCGAGGATTTAAAAAAGGAAGACAAGATATATTACTGCAAAAAACTTGATGGCTTGTTTTTGCCCGATCAAGGTAGGAGGCAGTTCACTGCATTTAGGTACTCCAATAAGTTTTTACAGGAAGAGCTTATACATCTGATACCCGTTTCCCCTTATAGGTCTCGTTATTCTGAACATTTTAATACCACATTTGTCTCTCTACTCCCACTTAGTTCACTAATTATGATTATTTATTCATTTGTGAACTCGCAGCAAATTGAACACTTACAAAGAATGGCCTTTTCAACACCCTATAAAACTGAAAAGCTATCATTTTTTTAATATGTAGACATATTGTACTGGCTTAAATTTTATACAAAACTGAAGAACATTTATTTTTCTACTAGGTGATATTGGTTCCAAAGACATGCATCGAAAGAGGCGTCAGCAATCATTTATTTATAGACACCTTTTTTTTTTTTTTCGACCACAGTAAAAAACCGTCACAGCATAGTTTGGGCACTGTAAACACATTAAATTGAAAATTTGCTGTAAAATTCCTTTTAAGTCAAATGGTGACAAATAAGACACCAACAGATTCAGAATTGGACATTCTTTATTATGGCATGCATAACAGTTTTGTATTAGTCAACATTATGGAGAATGAACACTTGAGAAACAGGGAAAGATTAGCATTACTGTGACATTTTCGCCCTGTTTCGATTACCTACTGCCTTTCATAATTTATATAATTTATGGAGATTGGATGATATTGCATATTATCAAATGTTCAAAAATGTTGATTTGGTCCAGCCTTTAGAAAAGGCAAAAGAAAGAAGAAGCCTATATCTCCTCGGCAAGAGACCTTTGTTCGTGTCCGAAGGAATAGTCGAGTAAAAACACCAACTGTATTTTTCACTGCCTCCGTCCACTAGCTGCAAGTAGCAGACTTTTATCTCTCTGCACCGAATTCAAATCCCGGGGGAAACAGGATTTTCATAAAGTCTTTCCTTTGTCTTTTGCGCACCAATTTTTTTAACATCTCGGGGAGGCGAGATTCTCCTGTTTACATTTTCATTGTTCCTCAAAGGGCCATAACTCCAGATGGACGAACCAAGAGTTATCTCCATTCCATTCTATTACAGCTGACTACATATGTTTCCTGCTACGGCAGTCCTGCAGGAATCTAAAATTAAAAATTTTAAGTTTGCAACATCCAACTGTTCTCCTTAGTATATTTATTGATTAAACAGATATATTTCGGCTTGTCGGGCCATTTTCAATGTACAATAGACAAATTCTACTCAAATTCTGATTATTATTTAAAATTACATTCCTTTTATTTCTTGTTGCATCTTGTATTTCATGACCGCTGGAAAATAACCAATTTGTTCATTTTGCCTGTTTTACCTTCTTCCAGGTTTGTTGCCCAGAATTAAATCTGACAGACCCATAAAAGCTAAACCAACCTACAAAACCAAAGATTTCTGGAGTAAAGAAAAAGCCCTTTTTGGACAGAACGACTATATTGGTAAGTGAAAGAAAGGGCTATACAGTACTGGACTGTTAATCCAGCAAGCTTCGGACCAGAGGTGACACAGATTTAATACAGAGGTTGGCAACCTTTTTGCCACTGCGGGACAGACCGCATATTAATGAACGGATGGGTTTTAATATGTACTTGATATAAACCATGCAACGGTAAAGAACAAAATTGTATTTAATGTATACAGTGGTGTAGCTGTAGATTTGGGGGCCCGGTGGGCTTAGGTACTAAGGGGGCCGCGACCCCCACTTTGGGAAGGTCTGAACTATGCTATGAAAATTAAAACAATAGTAGCCGAGTGGCAAACTACTACAGAACCCCCAGATTAAAAATAGCCACTTTGAAAAAGTTGTTTTTTTTCCTTGCTGATTCTGGTTTTCTGGAAGCTGGATAAATGGTTCAATATTGTAATGTTATGTTTGAGTGAAGAGATCGACTACTACACAGTTGAATTGGGCATATGTTTGTGGGTGGAGGACAAGGTTATGGCTTTGTCAGACTAGTGAAGCTGATCAGAAATCCTAGGTGCCTGCTCAAGAATAATGGTTGACAAGCTAGTTTCACATCCTAGCTTCTTACCGAAGCACAATGGGGTCTTTTTTGTTAGTCACCACCAAAAGGTAACATCCATAATTTGAAGTATGGACGCCTGAAAAGAAAAACAGTTGCATGTTTCTTTTTCTTGCCAAAAAAGATCCCAAATGATGGCCCCTGTCGTTAGTCCCCACCACAAAAACTCTAACCCTAGGAGGTGGAATTGTAGAATAATGCCAGTATTTCTTCTCGCCAATGTGAGACATCTTGTCATTGGGTTGTACATTTATGGCGCTGAAAATTCTGTGGAGGGAAATATAACATTTTGGTCCATACTGGAGAAAGGCTCTCCCACATGGCTGGATAGAAAGACAACATTCATTATTTTCAATTGAAAATATGGGTTTGTTTTATTCCTGTTGATAGCTTTGATGCAGAGTCGGTTCGCGGATCAATTGGGGCATTGAATTCTGTTTCGGTTAAAATTCTAAATGAGTTGTTACTTTACCAAAGGGCTGGTGGTGATGGTAGCAGTCCAAAAATCAGGGCGCCTGGTTTACTTCCTCCCCACCCTGCCGGCTGCGAGTGAAGCTCTTAGCTTGTTGACTCCTTGCTGGTCTCTGTCCAACAGATTAACTCCGGCCCGATTTCAGTGAAGCTGATTGGTCGGCCGTTTGACCTATTTTCTAGCCCCGGGAACATGATATGGTGTTTTGGTCACTTAACAATACTATCTCCCCCAAAACATGTGAACACACGACCTGAGTGTATTTCATTACAGAATAATGAAATGAACTTAACATATCAATTCCCACTGGGTATGAAAATTTTAGTCTGGTCGGGACAAACAAAAAAGCCCCAAACTGCTATGCACGATATTGCTAATTTTTCTTATTTCAAACTTTTGACAGCATTGATGCCAAACTAACACTGCAAATTGAGTTTCTAGTCGGAAGAGAAGAAAAAAATGTAAACATTTTTAGGCTTCCGTAAATTAAAATTATGGCCGTTTTCATTTGGTGGGGGTTAACGCTGCAAACAACAGTTAGCTAGTTTTACAGACCATTGTGAATTCAATCCTCACTGAGTGCCCTCTACTTGAGATCTTGTGCCAGACTTAAACCGAGTAAAAATTCTGCATTGTTAGTAAGCCATGTGGATCATGAGAAATAAAGAATTATTCTTTATTTCTGATCCATGTTACTAACGATCGTGGAATGATGGTCTGAGAATTTCAGAAAGCAACTGAAATTAGGATGAAAGATACTAGTTAAAAAATTAGTAACAACTGTAAATACTTTATCAAAAAGAAATTAAAACAAACCTATTACTACTAGTGTTGACAGTTTTCAATGAATTTAAATACAAAACAGTACTTGTTCATGTATCAATTTTTAAATACAGGAATACCTTGAATTGTGCAGTTTTAATTGGTGTGGGTTTTGATGTAGTACGGTTATGGTATTGCTGTACAGATTAATGTAACTATGAATAAGCTGGAAAAAACCCACATTAAAATATAATAAGACCTTGAAGAGTGTGGACAATTTTGGAATGAATTAACCGCACTAATCAAGGTATACCTGTAATTATTTGATGGCTCAGTTTTAGAATTCTAGGCTATTAGTCTGGGGTCCAGCGGGGGGCTACCGTGCACCCCCCCATTCTACATTTAAGGTACCAAAATGTTCCTTAGGATGTCCTCTTTCAAGCACACAGTCCAAATCTATGGATTGTGGAACTAATTTCTGATGGAGGTATATATTCTATATATACATCCTTAGAAAGGCAATTCCTCCAGCTCTTGAATAGTGTAAATTTGTTTGTCTTGGGCTTAAAGAATTACAGCCGAAAATGTGAAGCTAAGTATTCAGCATTTTACGAGAAAACTTCAAGTATGCACTTCAAAGTCTATGGACTGTGGAATTAATTCCCAATAGAGGTATGCACATCGGCTTTCCAACAGTGTCTATTGTTAATTTGTATTTCTTGGGCATGTAAAGTTACAGTGGAAAACGTGAAGCTAGCTATTCAGCATTTTACGAGAAGAGTACAGTCAAAAATCTATGGATTGTCGAATTTATCCTTGGAGATATACACACATATATCTCGTTGGAAAGCTGGCGAAATTACCTTTCTAACGAGCTATGTTATACATTTTTTGATCCAAAAAAGCAACAGCCGAAAATGTGAAGCTAGGTATATAGCATTTTTCAAGGAAATTTCAATTACACAGCAAGAATTCTATGGATTGTGGAATTAGTTCTTGATGCAGGTATACACATATATCGCTAGAAAGAAATTATCACCAGCTTTCCAATGGTGTATCTTGTCAATTTGTATCTATATTGTATCTTAAAAGGTTACAGCTGAAAACGTTAAGCTAAGTATTCAGCATTTTACGAGAAAACCTGCTGCCCCCGTACTATATGATGTATATATATATATATATATATATGTATGATGTATATTTCCAGTTTAGAGATTCGTGATTGTTGTTTTAATGTTTCTGATACATGACAGCAAAAATAAGGCTGTGACACTATCGGTAGGCCTACTACCATAAGGTAGTCTACTACTTACCTCTGCCAACTAAATTAAAAGAGGTATATGTATTCACCAGGGCTCGAAATTAATGTTGTCCCATCGTCTGTAAAAATGGGTTTGGGACGAACAAATATCTTCCTCGGTGTGGAAGTGATTTAACAGAAAAGAAAGGAAAAAAATTTGGTGAGGATTGTTCTTGTTATGGTAGAAAAACAAAGTCAACTCCAGATCTGGACTGGAGTTTGACAATTATTTATTTCCTCAACATTTTAATGGTGTTTTTATTATGCAACTAAGAACAACTATAGACGATAATAACAAAGTAAAGAAACATTTTGATGACTGTTAAAATTGTTTTTTGGGGTGGTTCTGGGATGGTAGTGAAAAAGGTTAGTCTGGAGCCCTGGTATTCACTTGTGTTTGTCTGTGTGTCCACACAATACCACAAAAAGTTCTCAATGACATTTTGTGGAAGGGTGGGCCATATGTTAAAGAAGAATTGATTAAATTTTAGAAACGTTATACTCAGTGTATTACTTGACTCCTAGTGTTTTTTTAAAGATGTTTCATGCTTAAAATGTTGATATAGAAGCTGGCATATGTATTAAGTGGCTGTGCATGATAAGTGCCCAATGGACCATTTTTAAAAAGTTGATGATTTCATTATTTTTAGTGCTGCAATGCTCTTTTCTTTTTTTTTTTTTTAACAAAAAAAAACTAAGAAATTGAAGCTTGAACACTGCACTGATTCATAGTGCTCAAGCTTCAAAATAAAAATAAAAATGAGCATTGTGTAGCTCTAAAAATAATGAAAATATCAACTTTTTAAAAATGGTCCATGAACATTTCACACATCTAAATGAAAATGAAATAACCGCGTTTTCTATCAATGTTTCTATCCGCGTTTTCTATCAATGTTTCTTTCTTTGAGGTAACCATTTCATGCCTTAAGTTCCCTGAACTTTTGGATAGCACCTGTAAGTATTTACTGAGCTTTTTGTGTGTCTTTCAGATATTCTCGGCGACGGCAGCGTTCACCCGAAGGATTTGATCCGTGGACCTCCATGGTTGGTTGGTTTCCGTGGCAATGAGCTGCAAAGGTTAAGTCGTCGTCTGCGCTTCGAGGACCAGAAACTCCGCTACCTCTACCCGACCAAGTACCACAAAATCAGAAAAAGGATCCGATGGCTTCACCGGGTCTACAATTATAAAAGACACAAAACCAGTTACTAAAATTGTTGTTTGGCTTCGAGAATTTAATAAACAGGGTTTTTTTTTTTTGGTTTATAGAGAATTACAAGTCTCTTGTTCAGGTTTTTTTACTTTTGTCAACAAGTTGGGATAGATGTGTGTGTTAGTTGTGGTGGTAATAGTATTGTAACAAATACAAGTCATATATAAGAAATCTGATATATATAAAAATCTTTTTAAATATCTACGGAAAAGGTACAACCCATATGTTATCAAACAGTTTAACAACACTGTCAAACTGCAGTGGCGGTTGATTTCTGTACGGTGCGCTATTCAATTTCTTAATTCATGTACAACAAATCTCGTTGTCCCGAATTACATCTTCAAGAGGACCAAACGTGCAAAGACACGTCGTGGTCCACTTATTGACAAAGCATTCATTAGCGATGAGTTACACAATTATTATCACAGACGTGAAAGACTTCAAAGGTTATACAGGGCATTTTCAAAGAACCATTTGTCGTTTTTTGACCATATTCGCTTTGCACGTTATCTATCAGAGGGTGATATTTTGTTAAGCAAGCGAATTTCCACAAAGAACTCCAAAATATTTGTCCAGCTTAATAGCAGACAAATATGGAGTCCAACCTATGCGTGGTAAATGTCAACATCATATTTTGAATCACTCAAGTTATCTCCTTTCTGAGACTGAAATGTCCGTCCTGTCCCGTGGTCTTTTTAAAGTTTTGTATGCCCCCTTCCAAAATCAATAGGGAATTTGTTTTATCACAATTTGAAACTTTATTCGCGCAAATTAGAAGGCATCCCCCTATTTCAGGTATGGTGTACGACTCTACTAAATCCAAGCTTGCCAAACTAGCTGACTCGTACAGCAGTTCACGTATTGAACCTGGGGATCCCTCTTGGAAAATGTCGCACTTTCAGGCAGTTAAATCCCTGAGGAACAATAGTGACATTTACATCAGCAAGCCAGACAAAGGAGCTGGAGCTGTCATTCTCAACAGGGCTGATTATATCAGTAAAATGGGTCTTGTTTTGGGTGACACTACAATATTTTTGAGGCTTGGTCATGTCGATACTTTCGACAACACTTTAAAAATTGAGGCCAAGTTCCAGAAGCGACTCCTCGACCTTAAAAAACGTGGTTTCTTGAGCAGTGTTGTTTGCGAGAGAATTCGGCCTGTTGGCTCCCAGAGACCCAGATTGTATGGCCTGCCTAAGGTTCATAAAATTGATGTCCCTTTGCGTCCGATTCTATCCATGGTTGGTTCTGTACAGCATGAGTTTGTGAAGTGGTTGTCTGAGGTTTTGGAACCCGTTTTGTTAAGGTATTCCAAATATTGTATATTAGATTCCTTTACATTCGCTGAGTTTGTCCAGGAGTTGCGTTGTGATTCAGACACAATGTTTATGTGTTCATTTGATGTCACCAGCTTGTATACTAACGTTCCACTCGACGAAACAATTTCTATTTGTGCAGATGCTCTATATCGTAGCACACTTAATGTCCCTGAATTTCCGGAGGAAATCTCTCTGGAATTAATGGCTTTCGCCACCAAATCCATTGATTTCAGCTTCAACGACATAATGTTTCGTCAGATTGATACAGTTGGGATGGGAAGTCCCTTGGCTCCTTGCATGGCTGGTATTTTTGTGGGTTTCTACAAACAAATTCTGTTCCAAAACACATCTGAGCCCTTCTGTTACTACAGGTACGTTGACGACACTTTTGTCCTGCTTGAATCCGAGCAGAGAGCTTTTGATTTGTTCGAGAAGCTCAACGAGTTACATCCCTCTCTTCAGTTCACTATGGAATGTGAAAGGGATTCTTCCTTAGCATTTCTGGATGTATTGGTTCGGAGATGTCAACACAGCTTTTCAACCAGTATAGACAGAAAACCTACTTTTACACGTCTGTATACCGGTTGGCTGTCTTCAGTTCCCATTAGTAGGGAAATCAATAAGGACTTTGGTTCATAGGGCCTTGAAGATTTGTTCAGAGTCATCGTTGGCAGCCGAACTTGAAAATATCTGATATTTTCAAAAACAATGGTTATCCCAATAACATTACACAAACCATTGCCAGAAAAATGTCCAGTTTTTCGGCTGCAAAATTCTTTGGCCCTTCCAAATGTCCTGTTTATATCAAATTGCCCTACATTGGTTCGAATAGCAACATCTTTGCCAAACAAATTGCCGATTGTGTTGGCAAATGCTTTCCAGCTTTTGTGAAGGATTACCTGCCAATTAATCAATGCAGTTCTGTAGTGTACAAGTTTCAGTGTAGGTGTGATGCCTTCTATATTGGCAGGACTTCTCAGAGGTTGGCGACCAGAATTAAGCAGCATGTCCCGGCAAAAGTGCTCTGGTTTGTTGAACACAGTACATCCGGGACTTTGCCACCTTTGGTGGACTCTGTCGATTATATATGCTGGCCAATGGCAATCGGCAGTGTGCTATTGGACTGAGTGACAATTCCTTCAGTGTCCTCCATCGCGCCTCAAGTACATTTCAGTTGAAGGTACTTGAGGCAATTTCAATCTTAATTAGAAAGCCCCCTTTGTGTGTACAACACGACTTTTCACACACCTTGGAACTAATTTGTGACTTTGGTTAGTCTCCGGGGTGGGGGTATTTCTATTTTATGCATTCATTGTTTACATATATTGTAAACCCATTTGTGTTTTATTTGATAATTCTTCACAATTCACCTTTCTAGTTTTTAACCGTTTGCAACAGTTATCACCCCTTCATTGTGCTTTGTTTTTTTTCAACAGTGTTGCAGCTGTTTTTAACTTACTTGCCGATGGTACTTCTCGAAGAGGATCGGCTGAAAAGGTCTTTAAGTATTAAAAAAAAAAAAGAAAAAATTAATAAACCAAATAAATAAGGAAGACCGCAATTGAGCTTCCTTTCCCCACTGGGTCTTTTCTTTTACACCCCTCCCCCTCTCATGTCTCCGCTTATTTCAGCCCTGATAAATTAAATATTTTCAACATATATATACGAGTGCTCGACATATGAAAAAGTTAATTTTATAATTAACGCTATCCTTTGGAGCTAATATTCCATATTGAAACCAGAATGTTCGGAGCTGACAACAGGAAGCAATGAAACGAACGTTGTCAGCTCTGAACATTTTGGTTTCAATATGGAATATATATATATATATTCACCCGTGTCTGTCTGTCCGATCATCTGTTCACACTGCATCTCCAAAAGTTCTCAATAAATTTGCATATATTCACCTGTGTCCGTCTGCTCACACTACATCTCCAACAGATCTCAAATTTTGTGGAAGGGTGGGCCACGGGCTGGGGAAGAATTGATTAAATTTTTAGGCCGATCCAGGAATATTTTTTTACAGTTACCTCTCCTGCATCTTAGCTGTATGTTGGTTCACACCGTATCTCCAAAAGTTCTCAATGAAAGGGAGGTGGGAAATGGAAGAAGTGATTAAATTGGGTGGTGGATTGTAGCTATATATGTAGACAACACCATATCTCCAAAAGTTCTCTATGAAATATTGTGGAATGGTGTGGCAGGGCAGATCCAGTTACTAAAATTCTTGTTTGGCACCGAGAATTTAATAAACTGCAGTGGGTTTTTTTTGCTTATAGAGATTTACAAATGTCTTTTGTTCAGATACTTCTCTATAGTTTTGAGAAAAGTCATAAACATTCAGTTTTTTTTTTTTGTTAATTGAACTCTTTTTTGTTATTCCCACAATGTTTTGGTCAATCCATTCTACAACCTTCTTCAGGTGTACTATCCAAATTCTGTTTATTATCATTACATTCGGATAGTACAACTGAAGAAGGTCGTATAATGGATTGGCCAAAACGTTGTGGGAACAATATAAACAAGAAAGTTCAATTGTCTGAAAAACTCTTTGAATGTCCTTTTGTTCAGTTGTGTTTGCCTTAACCCATAAGAACCGACTGTGTCACATACAATTTAATTGATCTGGACAGTCGCTTATGAAATATTGTTCTATCCTTTATTTTAACTCGTGAAGTGTACTAAGTGACATCTAATGAACATCCTGGTGCAGTCATGTGACTGTCAATTTGCCTATGCATAATCCCGTAGAAATGGGTCTGAGTTCTTCCGGGTTAAGACAGAGATTATCAAATTGCCCCCCTGGCACTGTGGTAATAAAAGTTTTTGATAATTCCAGACAATTATAAAAGGTCACAATGATACAAAGCCCATTGCAATTCACTCTGAACATCTAGTGCTCAGTCGATAGACAAGGTTTACATTCTGGATTGTTCTAGAACTGTGTTGAACATTCTCGGTACATATCAGTTGCATATAAATAACTGGAATTTCAATTACATGATTCATTATTTTCTTCTTTCTTTTACCTAACTAATGTAATGATATATGTAAATTAGTGCCCCCACGTTGAGAATCACTTATATATGAAGGGTGCCCTGATTTGTAAAGGTTAAAAATCCAGTGATACCGATGTCATAGAAGCTCGACAAGCCATGTGTGTGAATTGCTGACTGCGGTCATTGTGAGTAAATCTTGCATTTTTGCATTTTTAATCTGTTAATATCTATTATTAAACTAACCGTACATATATTTTATGCTTGATTTTTAATTTATGAAGTGTACTAAGTGACATCTACTGAACATCTTGGTGACTGTGTGTCAATTTTCCTGCCCAGAAACCCACATAATGTTCCTTCAAGTAGAAATGGGTCTGCATTAAGACCAAGGTGGGAATGAAATTCCTGCTCATCTTATTTATGTAGGTACACAATCAATTATTCAAAATTCTGAAAACCCGAAAACTGAACATTTTTTTCCATGGTCAGTCTGCATTTAGTAACAAAAAAACACGACTCAATCTGCACTCAACCAAGGTCATCTTGTTAACTTCTGCTGCACTCTACAAGGCCCTGTAGAGTCAAGGAGATTACTTTGGCTTAACCCACGCCACACAGTTGGTCTCTTAGTGCTCCTTCTGGTCAGACGTGCTTCTGCTGCTTAGGGATATTTTCTTTTTTTTTTCACTTTGAAGATTAAAAATGTTAAAGAGTGGAAGAATCCCCAGAAGCAGAAAAGGAAGCATCTGTCATTATCAATGATACCTGGTCCCAAAGTTTCCGTTAAGAGATTGTATACGTGTATATTATAAGCTTAGTCTGGCACAAGACCCAGTATGGAGCACCTAATGAGGATTAAACTACAGGAATAATGGTTTTCTATGGCAGGGAACCCTAATAAAGTTTGCTTAGTCTTGCACAAAACTATTAAGTGTGGGGCAAATTCACCCTTGTAGTAATAGTTTGGGAAACTAGTTTGCTAACCATTGCGCCATGGTAAAGCCCTATTTCCTGGCTGGTAATGTTAGATATTTAGGCAGCCGTGGCTCACCGTGTTGACCCCCACAGATGTTGACCAAAACTGCAAGATGTCGAGGACTGGAAACAGACACAACAGGTGTTCAAAAGTCATAAACAGGATATCAACTGAAGCCCGAGCTGCAGGTGGGAGGCTGGAAAACCAGTTTGAACACCATAAAAAGCCACAGAGCGCCCTCAGAAGCAATAGAGCACTAGCTCGGGACTAACACAAGACCAATTCCCATGTAAGAAAAATATGTCAGCTCTCTCCCACTCATTCATTCTCTGCCATGGCACGATGTATCTGATGAAATAAAAATATATAATTTTTATAAACCAAGTTTTGAATCTTTCTTTTTCTTCAAGCCGGCTATACAACAGTAAGACACTTTTTATTTTATTTAAATATTTGATAATAGATCCAAAAAGTGATAATTTGACAAAAACAAAAATGACAAGGACTTGTTAGTACGATCAGCTATTTAATCCTCAACTATTTTCCTAAAAATACTGAGCTAAATATTGGGTGCGTCTTAAATAATGTTTTTTATTCAAATCGTTATTCGGACGATTGAACTACTTGTTGTTTTATAGTTTTGAGAAGGGTCATGAACATTCAA
>VCCN01001351.1:614897-626027 GCA_006491835.1 Architeuthis dux
GATCGCCTCCCGACCAGCTGGCCAAGATATCCTGCGCAACTGAACGATACCCGAGCATGCCACAAGGACCTCCGAAGGACCGTGATTCTCTGAACTACGAGTCCATGGCAGTTTCGAAGCGCAGATACTCAACTTTGATCCTAGCCACAGCCAAGATATCCTGTGCAACTTCTCCCGGGACGATACCCGAGCATGCCACAAGGACCCCCGAAGGGCCGCGGTTCTTGGAACTTCGAGGCCATGGTGGTTTCGAAGAACAGATACTACACTTTGATCTTAGCCAAAAGGACCAGATCTTTAAAGACAGTTTAGCTTGAAATACTCACACGCCTGACTTTGCCTCCTCGTTCATACAAAACAGCAGCGAGGGCCCTCAGCAGGTCAGGATATGTCCACTTCGGGCAACGGTCCAGGCTTTGAATCAAGAATTCTGTTACTTTCAGCAAGCTTTTCTCTTCAGGACAACTCTGAAAAAGAAAAAAAACAATTTTTCAAATGTCCGGGTCATAAACGAAATGAATCTAAGACGCAACAACAACAAAAAATGATATGAAGTGAAAATTAATCATTAAAGTCTTTGACGAAACTGAACTGAAAGATGAAACGAATCCATGCTCAGTTATTAGATTACCAATGGAGGGCTCATTTATAGAAGTACCCATAAATGAAATGTTTATAGACACAACTGGAACCCGTCAGTCTGCCAGACACTAAATACACTGCGGAAAATAATTTATTTGTTTGCTCATAATGTTTTGGTTTTTTTTTTCACAGTGCCACTCGAGATAGGCTAAAGAGCCGCCTGTGGCTCCCGACACCTGATTTAAAGAAACAAAAGGAGCAAATTTTAAAGTTTTTTGATGGTCAATTTCTGTCATCCCCAATGGCCAGGTACCAAGCTTGATGAATCAAAGACCTGTAGTACATAGTAGTCGACAGAAAGTGGCAAAGAGAGAGGAAAACAAAAAGGTAGTCAGAATTAGATTAGATTAGATACAAGAACTTCTTGACGTAACAATGGCATTCTTACGAGTCGGAGTCGCAGAGTAGGAAGCAATTGGGTTACTGAGTCGGAGTCTGTAAAAATCCATGAAGTCGGAGTTGAAAGGTTTTGTACCGACTCCACAGCACGACTCCCAACCTATTTTTCTTGTGAATTTTTAAAAACCAAACCAAGGTGGTTGGAATGGACACACCTTCTTCTTTGTAAACACTGAGTTCATAGATAGGTCTCCATATCATCTACACGCAGAGAACAGTTCATTACAACCCTCTCCACAGTGTTCATAGATAGGTTTCCATACCATTTATTCAGAGGACATGTTCATCACACAATGAACACAGCTGAAACAAATATAAGGTGAGCACAGGTTAGCTGAAACGAATACGAATACATAGGTTAGTGTTAGTAATATTGTCTACTGGTAGCTTACCTGAGTCTTTGTGAATATGTTGAAAACGGTTTGGCAAAACTTTGTGATGAGAAATTCTTCTTGGCAAGAAATGATTCCACACAGCTTATACAGGAGTTTACTCCCTTCCTGAAAAATACAAGACACACAAAAACTCAGAAATTTGAAGGGACAGAGGAAGGCGTTTATTATAATCACAGATAATGTTATCAAACGGTTATTGTTATCAAAATCAGTCGGTCCTAAACACTTTATTTAAAATGGATTAAGATTTTTTTTTTAAATTAAAAAATATATTTCATATTGATTTTTTATAATGTAAAGTTGTTTATAACAACGAATGTAAATTGTTCCAATGTTTATATCCTTTGGTTAATGTAATCACCCAGTTATTGTTATCTAAAATATCCTGTTCCAAAGTGATCACAAGGCTTCTGTATTAAAGAATTGAACAAAAAAGTTTTTTGTTTTTTTTTAAAATGTTTGAGAAAAAGAGAGGGTTTCATCTTTTTCATGGAAATAAAAATTTAAATCTCAAATATTTGTTTTTAAGAAAAAGAAAGTGGAGGGGTTTTTTTTGAGAGTTTTATAGTCGATTCTTTTGAGAAAGAAAAAAGAAAAAAAAAATTGAGTTTCGGGTTTCCCAAAAAGTTTGAGGCAAAGTCGGTTTTGACGGCCGAAACAAATTTCACATTCAAAATACTGAATTATCTCCCTTATCTTATATGTAGACTTACATCCTTTGGATTTGCAAAGTCTTGCATCAGAAATAGAATGAAAAATAACATCCAAAATATAATATAACTCATTTCATTAAACAAAACTAAAGTCGGTTTTAAAATCCGAAACAAATTTTGCAAATAAAAAATGAAACAAGCCTGGTGGCTGCAGGGTCAAACTCCATTCCAACTTCTATTCCTACTGAAGATGATTACTGCAACTTTTGTATTGTATATATAATGAATACAAAATATATATTTTTTCTATTTATGTATTAGAATCAGATAAGCCCATGATAAATGTTCGTTAATATCTAAGACTTGTCAATTTAGCTCACTCAGTAAGACAGACTCCTGGGAATCAGCTGGTCATGAGTTCAAATCACGGTAGGAGAATATGAATTTTACATATCGGTTTACACACCTAATTTTGGTGAGGATTGTTCTTGTTGTTCTCGTTACGGTAGGAAAACAAAGTCAACACCAGACTTTGTACTAGAGTTTGACAATATAATTCAACATTTTTGTGATCAAAAGGATTTAAGGCAAGACTTTTACAGTCTGATGCAAGACTTTAGACTGAACGCTTAAAAAATGTGTGGTTAGAATATGAGGCTAGGTAAAGAAATAGAAAGAAGGTAATTCAGTATTTGGGATGCAAAATTTGTTTCGGACGTCAAAACCAACTTTACCCAAAGTTTGTTCTGTTTTTGTTGTTAGACGGCATTAGGAGAATTTAGTTTTGACTGACCTCATTCAAAATATAAATCTATAATAAAGTAAAACTTGGCTCCCAGAGTTTGCATATTAGCAAAACTGGGACCATGGGAGAAATTGAGATGAGAAAAAATATGGGACCATTGAAATTGTTGTAAGGCTCCAGAAGTTGCATATGAGAAAACTGGCACCATGGGGTTTAACTGAACCGAGAAGAGATGGAGACATTGAAATTGTTGGAGCAAGCCCCCTTGGGATCTAAAAGGGGTCACTATCAAGTCAAACTGCTCCCAGAGTTATATAGGCAAAACTGGCACCATGGGGATAAAGACATGGAGACATTAAAGTTGTTGTACAAGGCCTTCTTGGGGTTCCCATGGGATCTCCATTAGGTAAAACTTGGCTCCCAGAGGTTGAATATAGGCAAAACTGGGACTGTGTTGTAAAATGAGATGGAAAAAAAACATGGAAGCAAAATAAATTGTGAGGGGTGTCCTTTGGAACAATCTGGAGTGTTCCAGAATGATCTCAAATAATCTGGAATCTGGAATGTTGGCTGCTCAGGAGTAGATAATGAAAATAACCTGTTCATATTGTTGCATCGTCCTTTACACTGTTCTGCCGCCCTGGGTCGTCTTGTCGTGGGTTGCTCATTTGCAGGAGGGGAATCGTGAACTTGGACAATCAAAAAGGATGATTCGAAAAACTTGTTTGTAAAAATATGAGACATATTTATTTCATAGCATACATAATAGCTAAAACTGTCTCCAAAAATGCCTAAAATCGGCTAACTTTTCAATTTCCAGCTAACTTTATAGCTAAAAATGTTATATCTGTTGTATAGCCCTTGGTCCGCAGGAGGAAAATCGTGAACTTGCCGGAAAAGGAAGGAAGACTCGAAAATTGGTTGTAAAAATATGAAAACATATTTTTATTTCATATGAATACATTTTGTCAAACGGAGAATGAAGAGTGGGAGAGAGATAAGGAGAACCGTCAGTCTGTTCCCAACAGGGAAAGTGGTCTCGTGCCTTCCAGCCTGGTTTAGGCGATCTGCTTCTCTGGCTGAGTCCTCTCTTGGGTCCCGAGTTTTCTGTCTCTTAGCTTCCTTTGTCAGGTTTGAACGCCAAAGCTGGTGTCGTTTCCGGTTTCCACATCCTGTTTTTTGGACACCTATGCATATGCTAAGGTGACCGGGTCACTTCCTTTTCCACACAGGTGTTTGACCCCAAAATAACCTTTTTGTTGTAGTATATCATAGCAATATATTCCCCAAATTAAGGTTTAACAGAAAACATTGTATATCCTGACATCCTTACAACAAATCAACCCTTCATCTGACGTAGTGCTATTTCTTGATCATTATTTTCATGTACATATTTATATGTTTTGTGCCAATGAACAATAGAAGTACGTCCATGTTGGTTACTTCATTACTGGTCACGTATTGACTGTCCCTAACTTTTCCTGGCCTTTACTTTCTGCATTTTTTATGCACGGACAACGCCGGGTAACTCTACTATTAAAAACAATTGTGGCAATTGTTACTGCTTCGTTTCATAAATTTTCGACAGATCACATTTCTGCGTGACGTTTACAGGTAAAAAGTCACTGCTGTCAATTTTTTGTTGTTGCAAAGGCTTCTTTCTTTTCAAAAATAAAATAGAACCGGCACATCTTTGGATCGTTATTTTTAAGGTACAACATTGGCCCTTACACCGTCGAACAAGTACAAACAAGTTTGGTTTTGTTTTTTTCCGAATAACTAAGATTTGGACAACTAAGACAGTGGGAGGGGGTCCCACCCTTAAACTGAAAACTGTACTTTTTGCTTACATAAGTGGAAAGATCTCACAATATGTCAATAAAAAAAATTAACGATTTATAAAATTATCAATTCTTTCAACATTATTTGAAAGAGCCCCGTGGGGGGGGGGGTCTGGCCCCTCCTGGAAATCACCCCCGCCCCAATGTGATGCGAATAATCTTTGTGCTAATTTTTACAACACATCTTCAGCGCTTGAAACTGCTTCACCTTTCTTCATACACTCGGCCATTTTTTTGTTGGGGCAGAGCAAAAACACGGCAAAAAAAATGTTTGCTTAAACATCTTGGCCATTTTTTGGCGTGTTTTTGACCCTTTTTAGTATCTTTTTTTGGCTATTTATTTAAAATCTAGCGCTATTTTAGCAACACTGAGCACTTCTACCCACGCCCCTCCCCCCAACTCGCTGTACCCTAGCGACGGGCCTACCCACACATCCAAAACAAATCTAAGCAAAAATTTATTTTCAAAATTCAACCGTGAAAATCTTTGGTTGATATTTTAGGATTAAAGAAATGCCTTCAGATTTTATTTATATCAGCGGAAACTGAAAGAACCCTGACTAAAGTCTTTTGTTGTATTCTAGTATTTTCTTGGACAACCTGGAAGAAGGAGTGTTTGGTTTGTGGGAGAATCAAGTTTTCTTCCTGAGCTTTTGTCACTTCATTAGAAACCATCAACCAAAACTGTCAACATAAGTTTCTTCAGTTTTTTAAGTCTGGCTGGCTGGCTATGTGTATCACGCGTACAGGCCGCACCAATGGAGCTAGAAAACTAAAAATTTAATCATTTTTACTCCTTATATCTAGAAGGAAAAAAAAGAATTTGTAACACCCCCTCCACCAATAAGTTTTTAGTGGGTGGTTCAATTTGCAATGTAAGTTTATGCTAAAGTGATCCCTTAGTTTGTGCCTGGCAACATTTGCGCATGATTCTTGAAAATTGAGACTTTTCAGTGATCACTGCCCAACAAAAGGCAATGTAACTTTCATTGATCACCCCCAACACGGTATACTGCCAAAAGACGTTGGATACGTGTCGGTTTCTATTGAGAAATAGTTTTAAATGGTCAAGTTTTCTGCTTTCATTCGTTCCATAATTGACTTATATCCTTTGTAGCTAAATATATCGAAAATGAAATGTGTTTTAATGTCCAAAAATATAGTTTTAAATAGACAAGACAGTTTACGCCGCTTCAATATATTAGGTATACATTGTGACTTAGTTTAAGCCGCTTCAATATATAATTACAACATTTTATATATAGTTTTGATTTTAATTTAAATTCATAAAACACGAATCCCAAAAGAAAGACAAAAAAAACGGAAGAGACCATGTTTGAAGACATGTGTTTGTTTTTTTGTGTTTTTTACCTCTTTAAGAATAACATCGCTGGAATAATCCAAAGAAAGAGAGTTTAACTCATCCAGAAAATGGTTAACATTTGCCTGTTCCTTGTCTTGGGGAGAAAAGTCCATAATTCTGTCATAATTGTGAAGAAATTTCTTTCTTTCTGTCGAAGAAAGATCGTGTGCGGCATGGACACTGACAGCCGCCATCATTATTTTTGCTGAATACTAATGTTGCCAAATTTATTTTTAATTTTACATCTAAAGTTGAGTCAGAAAACATCTAGAAATATCTAGATTCTCCAGATATATCTAAAATCTAGGAAATATATTATCAATAGATTGAATGTGACTTTAATCGTCAACGTTTACTTCATTGGAATATTATTAAAAATATTAGTTCTTTTATAACTATAAATTAAATCAAAACATTTATTTTATTAAAAATCATCTAAATAGCAATTTCTGACATCTAGACGCAACTAAAAATATCTAGATTTAGATGAAAAACATCTAGAATTGCCAACACTGACTTTTGTTTAATACGAAGAAATGGCGACTTCCGGTTTGTCTCCACGCAAAACATGCTGTGGTCTAAATATCAATGTTTGTCTAAACGGAAAATAACAATCCTAATTAATTCTGAGGTCGATTTTGGAGTCACCTGAGCACCCAAGGTTTTTCCTCCAGTGCTGTTGGATCGTAATTTGTTCTGTCTGCAGACCTTGGGCGGTTACTACCCAAAAATATCCCCTACTGTAACAAAGTCCGCCAATCGGTTGTGTACACACACGTATTAATAACATTAAAATAAAATAAAAGGTTTGTACCATATCTGACTGCTAATTTACTAAACTCTTCGAGAACGTATATATGTTGCGCCGAATCTGTGAAATTGACCATTTTGCGAATAAAACTATGTATTTATTTACTTCTTGAAAAAAAGTTTTAAAAAATAAATAATAAATACGTAGTTTTAATTTGATCAAAAGTTTATTTAATCAAAACAAGGATAAAAACAACTATGTTTTTAACGAAAAATAAGTAAATACGTAGTTTCGCTAATTAGGCAATTTCGTCGATTCGGCGTAACGTACACGCCAGAAAAAATAATGGAATAATGAAAAAGGTTTAATCTCAGAACAATTTCCGAACAACTCCTCAGAATAGGGTTGGTGTAAAAGCCAGGATCTCGAATGCTGATTTTCAAAGAAAGTAGGTAAGCTCTCTACAATTGGAAGATTGGCGTAGCACAATCTTCCCAAACCAACTCATCCCATTTGATCTTGTGCCATACTTAGTTAAGCCTAGTAAATATAATTGAGTTGTTGTTTAAAGGGAGACAATGACGAAGCAGTTTAGAGTTACATCCCTTGGTCACGTCAACACCTTGATTCGAAATGGCCGGCTTGGTCAATGTGAGATCTGTTTGTGGTCGGCTTTTGGGGTTGTCTTCGAGGATTCGGCACCAGAATTCACCCAGAAGAAATTACACAGCAGCCGCTTCCAGTCAAGAGACTCATTTCGGGTTCGAAACCGTTCCGGAACATGAAAAAGAGAAAAAAGGTTTGTGTAGAGGTCGAGTTTATAACAAAAGATTTGAACCTGATTTTTTTTTCTGTTTGTTTCTCTGTCCAGTTCTACTTAAAGGTAACAATTTTGCTGATAAAGAAACCTCCTACCCACCATATTGGAAAAAACGGACTCTTCCACTTAATTCAAAGATTAAAACAACTTAATCTAGAGACCCTTGAATACAGAAGAAAACGTGCTGACCTACTAGAGGTCTATAGAATCCGGAACAACATACATAGAGTGGATACTGACGTTCATTGCTCAAAATGCCCTGATATGAAAATGTTGACTTCATCTATGTGCAGTAAAACCAGAGGACACAGCCATAAACTACAAATTCAGACCTCCACTGGTGTTAGAAAAGATTTCCTCGCGGTAAGAGTAGCAAACGCATGGAACAGCCTAAGTGAAAAGACGGTCACATCCGGGAATATCAATATTTAAAAATATAATCTTTATTCTGATATAGGACATACCAAATTTAACTACCATTTTTCTTATTAGTTAAACTAAGCGGTACCACGCACTTGTCTGTAAATAAAAATCACAAACTCGTGAAATATTGATGTTATTGTAATAATTTGTGTTGCAACAAGAGAAGATGTGTTTGAAAACTAGACGCACACGAAAAAAAAAAAACGTGAACCGTAGCCATTGCACTAAAATTCAATTTAGCCCAAAACACATTTTAAAAGTTAAATCTTAATTTTTAATTTAAAAAAAAAAGAAAAATAATGAACCGATTTCAATAATATTTTGGTTGTTTATTCATTTATTATTGAAGTTTATTATGGAAAGGTTATTTTGTAAATAAAACTTATAGAATTTTTTATTCAAGCTTTCAAAGTAATTCAAGTAATAATTTTATGAAATCTCATCTGTCAGAAATGTTCACATTTTAAAAAGATCGGTCCCTGGCGAAATTTAATCAATTTAATTTATTTTCGAAAATACTCGCTCTTGGGGTAAATTATTTGATCAGCGTGTGCCCCCACCCCAGCCCCATACTGACATCTGTTAAAAAAGCACGAAACTCTTTAAATATTGATGGTATCGTAATAATCTTTGTGTCATTAGAGATTAGAAAGATTGGATAAAATCTTCAGATAAACTTTCTATGATTAAAATGTATAGAACGGGAGATATTACTGTTTAAAGTCTGTTTTTTCTTCAAAGAATTTGATAGATTTTTGAAAAGCTTTTAACATTCTTTTTTCAATAGTTATGAACTGGGGGCGAATTTGTAATGTTCTTTTTATATAATGACGTTATTTTTAAAAAACAGCAATATATAATTTAATTAGAAATTCATCCCCTTGTATATATGTGAGTCTTAAATAAAGCATTAAAAATGTCAAATTGATCTTCAATCCCTGTTTGTTTCTAATTAAAACGTGTAATTTCCCCGGGCTACTGCTAGCAGTGTTGCCAATTTAGCGGGTTTAGCGTTTTGACATTGCAAAACGCGCTAACCATTTTGACCATTTTTCTAGCGTCTTTTTGGTGGTTTTTGGCCATTTCTGGCAATTAAAAAAAATTTAACGCTTTTTGTCAGTAAATATTTTTTGAGTTGGCAACACTGACTTTTCTTGAGTTAAGTTCTCCGAGTATCCCTGGGCGTGAGTCTATGCAAGGTCTGTCCGAAAAGTATCCAGCCATTCGATGCAATCTATCTAATCTACTAATAATATAATAAGCAACAAGTCCGTCTGTCACACTGTCTTATGTAGACAATTCTAGCAAAGGGGGAACAGCTCCATAAAGTTTTTTGTTTTTGTTTTTTCCTGTTAAATGTCTGGCAATGATGATGAACTCATAAACAAAGCATTAAAAATGTCATATTGATCTTTAATCCTTGGTAGTTGTTTCTAATTAAACTGTGGAATTTCCACGGGTTCCTGTTAGTATTTTTCTGATCTTGTCTAATAAAATTGATTTCTCTTTGTAGTCCACAAAGTGTTTGAAAAAGTGGCCGGTTCCTACGACACAATGAATGATGCTATGAGCATTGGGATTCACAGACTTTGGAAGGACCATTTTATGATGCGACTGGCACCAACACCCGACACAAAACTCTTAGATGTTGCCGGAGGAACTGGTAAGCCAGTTTTTGGCATTGGCAGGGCTCGAAATTAACATTTGCCCATCGTCCCAGGGACGGTAAAAATGTGTTCAAGACAAACAGTTATCTTCCTTGGGACGGAAGTGATTTTTATTTTTATTTTTTTATTTATTTTTTTTTCCCAGAGGTTTGCTGGGGGAGATATCTATTAAAAAAGATTTTTTTGAAAAAATGTTTTCAGGAGAAATAGATATCTTCCCCGGGACGGAAGAGATTTTCTAAGAAAAAAAAAGTAAAATTTTTAAAAAATTACTTCCATCCCAGAGGCATGAAGATATCTATTTTTTTTTTAAATTTTTAAAGGGATTTTTTTTTCGGGACAGTTTACATTTCCTTCGGGACAGTTAAAATTATTTTTTGGGATGGTAGTGAAAAAGTTAATCTGGAGCCCTGACCTAGGATTATTAGACTTGCTTTTTTTTTCTTTTTTTTTTTTAGATGCATCCAAACGCATCTCAATAAGATGCTTTTCAGTCAGTCTGTCCCGATTACATTAAACAACAGAAAGAGGAAGGAAGGGGTGATTTATTTCCCAACTGCATGTGACGTTATTAAAAGAACATTTATTTAATCAATTCTCAAAATAAACAAGTAGATGAAGTATCAAGCATTTCTTTTTTACAGTGTTGCCAAATATCAGTGTTGCCAAATATCGTTTGTTATTAATAGCTAAAACTGTCTTCAAAAATGCCTAAAATCAGCTAACTTTTCAATTTCCAGCTAACTTTATAGCTAAAAATGTTATATCTGTTGTATAGCCCTTGGTCCGCAGGAGGAAAATCGTGAATTTGCCGGAAAAGGAAGGAAGACTCGAAAATTGGTTGTGAAAATATGAAAACATATTTTTATTTCATATGAATACATTTTGTGAAACAGAGATGAAGAGTGGGAGAGAGATAATGAGAACTGACAGTCTGTCCCCAACAGGGACACCGTTGATATTTTCATTATTTTTATTGCTACAATGCTCAGCTTATTTTACAACAAAATGTACTCCCCAAAACGTACGAACACACACAATATTTCATTACATCATTCACAGTGACTTAATTGTTTTTATTTTTTCATGGACTCTCGAAAATGAATAAAACTAAACCATCTCTCTTTTCTTCTATTACAGGTGATATTGCTTTCCGATTTTTAAAATATGTTGACTATATTAAAACGAGTTCGTCCCCAGAGATTGGGGAAGATTTGGATCTCGCTTTGATTGATGAAACTGGTGAACCTGTGAGGGAAGAAAAGGAAACTCCAGAAGGAAAGAAAGCTCATGTCACCGTGTGTGACATCAATCAAGCCATGTTGGATGCAGGACAAAAAAGAGCAAAAAAACTTGGATACAATTCAGGTAAACACTAAACCTTCACCTTCAGTAGCGTGGCTAGAGATTAGTGGGCCCTGGGGCGGAGGT
>VCCN01001351.1:715520-725792 GCA_006491835.1 Architeuthis dux
GAAATCAAGATGAAGGTAAAAACTAATTTAATTAAATAATGAACTAAAGACTAATACTTAATTTAGTGAAATTTGCTTACGATCCTGGTTTTGCGAGGAAGGCAGCAGTAGGGTGTAACTGTAGCTATACAAAAGAAAAAAAGAAAATAATAATCTACACATCAGCATGTCTGGACGTGGAAAGGGGGGTAAAGGATTGGGAAAAGGAGGAGCCAAGCGTCATCGTAAGGTGCTTCGTGATAACAAGCGGTGCCCTCAAGAGACAAGGCAGAACCCTGTACGGGTTTCGGAGGCTAAACGCCCAGCCTTGTTTCTTGCTAACGAGATTTTAAGTAGGTCCAAAAGGTCCCGAGGGAGTTTCCGAGAAGGATACTCCACAGCTAATGGGGTTCCAAGCAAGTCGGGAGGTCAACCCACAGGGACTTCACTGGTGAATTTGTGAGTCCCATACGAAAAGGGGGTCCAGATTTATCGCACCGAAACTGGGGTCAAAATAACTTGACCTATGACACCAGGTTAATTGAAAAATACGTGTTCCTGCACACACGCATTTCTTAACCCCATCTAAGTGTCCGCACAGACTCCGGTGGTTTCGCAACCAGCATCCATGGCGTTACTACGCATTTCTGGGCTCCTCAGAAATCACGGCACAAGTCCTAAGAAAATCTACAACCGGTTAAAGGGCGAATTACGGTAAATAATGACTAAGTTTTTACCTTCATCTTAGCTTCAGCATTCTTACAGTTCGAACTTCTATGCTCAAAGTTCAATTCATTGTGAACTACGACATTGCCACACATATAAGCTTCATGCTAAGAACTTATTCCTTCCTTATGTATTTGTTGATCCACGCTATTCGTGTTTACTTCGCTTGTATTTGTCTTTTTGTGTTCAAATGCTACGTATGTTGTATATTGTTGATTCTTACTGTTTTCACCACACTTGTTTCTCTGTTTAAATCGTGGCCCTGTATCGCTTGTATACCGTTTTACGTTCAAACGTTATGTATGTTGATTTATGATGTTTAACTGCACTTGTGTATTCGCCGCCTCATCGTTGTATTGTAGTTTTCACGTTGTACCGAGACTTCAGAGAATAAAGATTATTTATGTACATCAGTAAGAAGCATCAGACCTTCGCACGTAAACAGAAATCTTGCCTCTGACAAATTGGATTGACAAGACGCGACCGGCGAGTTTGCTGTACAATTTTGCGTTCGAACCAGAATAAAAGTCCATTTATTTAAGTTTGATATCGATTTCTTGAATGACGTTTGTCTGCAATACGCTACTCCCTCTCTCTCTCTCTCTCTCTCTCTCAGACCTATCTATCTCTGATCTCTCTGTCTTATCTCTCTGTCTTTTCTCTCTGTCTTTGCCCTCATTCTTTGTTCTCTATCGCTGCTCTCACTCTCTCTCTCCTCATTCTGATCCCCTCTCCCCCTCTCTCCCTCTCTACTCTTTGATTTCCCTCTGCTCTCTCTAACTCTTTGCCCTCTCTACTCTCTCAAAGCTATCTCTGATCTCTCTGTCTTTGTTCTCTGTCTTTGCCCTCTTTCTTTGTTCTCTCTCGCTGCTCTCTCCCTCCCCCTCTCTCTCTCTTTGCTCTATTTCTACTCTCTCTCTCTCTCTCTCTGCTCTATTTTTGCTCTATCTATCTATCTGTGATTATAAATAGAGACGTACTGAAAAGCAAATTGCCAATATGCTTAAAACGTAAAGTATACAATCAATGCATAATACCAGCTATGACGTTCGGGTGCGAAACCTGGAAACTTACAAAACCATTCGAAAACAAACTCAGAATAACACAGAGGGCAATGGAAAGAGCAATGTTAGGAATAACTCTTAACGATAGAAAAAGATCAACATGGATCCGATAGAGGACCAGGGTGAAGGATATCGTACAAGTAATTAAGCAACAAAAATGGAGATGGGCAGGGCACATAGCAAGGAAAGATGATAACAGATTGGTGCCCATGGGACAGTATACGCAGTAAGAAAAGACCGGACACAAAATGGAGAGACGAAATAGAAAGGTTTGCCGGTAAGTCATAGCAGAGATTAGCGCAATCACGCTCGTCATGGAAAGAGATGGGAAAGGCATTTCCTTTCCCAGTAGTGGCTGATGATGATGATGATGATGATGATATGTATGTTTGGGCTTTTGTCAAACTCCAGGACAAACTCAGGAGTTGACTTTGTTTTCCTAAAATAACAAGAACAATCCTCACCAAAATTTGGGTGAGGATTGTTCTTGTGTACGATAATGAATGATTTATGTAACATCCCCATTCTTCTACCGTGATTAGAACTCACGACCAACCGCTAGTCGGGTGATAATATATATATTTTATAATGTTTTATTTATTATATATACAATACAAAAGTTGCAGTAATCATCTTCAATCGGAATAGAAATTGGAGTTGAGCAATCAGGCTTGTTCATTCTCTTTTCGCTGTCTGCCTTTTCTAGTCAATAGGTTTGTTTGTATGGTATTATTTACAGTCAGACCGGAAATAAAACTAGATTGCAACTTGAAGTGGTTTATTCTTTTGTGCCGTACCAAGTTTAGCTCGGTACAGAGGATGCTGCCTAGTGTGATCACTTTGGGATAGGGTCGTTTAGATAACAATAACCGGCTGATAACATTAAGAGAAGGATATATAGAGGAAGCTGCTTATTGTGATCACTTTAAATAAAGTGTTTGATCACTGGGACAGGGTCGTTTAGATAACAATAACCGGCTTTTTATTCATTACACCCTTCTCTCTCTCTCGCTCTCTCGTTTTATCTATCACTTTCTCTTTTCCTTTTCTCTCTCTTTACGACCCTTCTAATATTTCTCTTTCGTGCACTTCCTCTCTCTCTCAGTCTGTTCATATCTATCTATCTCAGTCTGTTCATATCTATCTATCTATCTATCGATCTCAGTCTGTTCATATCTATCTATCTATCGATCTCAGTCTATGCATATCTATCTATCTATCTATCTATCTATCTATCTATCTATCTATCTCAGTCTGTTCATATCTATCTATCTATCTATCTATCTATCTATCTATCTATCTATCTATCTATCTATCTATCTATCGATCTCTGTTCATCTTTCTCTCTCTCTCTCACACTCTCTCTCTCAGCCTGTTTTATTTTATTCTTTCTCTTTCGCCCCCTTTCTTTATAATTTCCTATTCTCATCAAGTGATCTCTCCCTCTCTCTCTCTCTCTTTCTTTTTCTATCTAAGACTACATCACCATTTCTCTATCTGCCCCATTATTTATACTTTCTCAAGTGACCACCCATTGTCTTTCACTATTTCTTTCTCTCTAAGACTTCTCAACAATTTCTCTTTCTCACCCTCTCTTCGTTTTTCTACTCTCATCGAGTGAGTACCCCCCCTCTCTCTCTCTCTCTCTCTCTCTCTCTCTCTCTCTCTCTCTCTCTTCTTCATTTCCCGTTTTCTCACTTTCTCCACAATTCGCCATTGACGTCACCCGTCGCTCTAAAAGATATTTCAAACAGTAAACATCTCCAATCATATTGAAGCGGAAAGTCCCCCCCTCTCCTCCGGGCATCACCATCACAAAAAAATAAGGAAAGAAAGAAAGAAAATCCTACCAAAGTTGGAGGAGGTGTGCGGGTGGATCTAGGGTAGAAGTCTGACCGGGGGGTAGTGATAATATCGAATCGGGTTCTTTCGGCCAGATTCGGTACTCAGGGGAAAATGGTCGGGTATTATTACATTCAACAATCAACAGCGCCATTTTATTTTCCCCTCTCTTTCTATTGCTTTCTGTCTACCCGTCCCTTACCTCTTTCTTTCTTTCTTCATTTCTTTCATTCATTTTTTCTTTCTTCATTTCTTTCATTCATTTTTTTCTTTCTTTCATTCATTCATTCTTTTTTCTTCATTTTTTCTTTCTTCATTTCTTTCATTCATTTTTTCTTTCTTTCATTCATTCATTCTTTCTTTTTTTCATTTCTTTCATACATTTTTTCTTTCTTCATTTCTTTCATTCTTTCTTTTTCATTTCTTTCATTCATTTTTTCTTTCTTCCTTCCATTCATTCTATCTTTTTCTTTCTTTCTTCCTTACATTCATTCGTTTCTTTCTTTCTTTCTTCCTTTCTTTCATTCTTTCTTTCTTCCTTCCTTCCATTCATGCATTATTTTTCTTTCTTCCTGTCTTTCTTTCTGTCTTCCTTTCTTTCTTTCATTCACTCATTCTTTCTTTCTTCCTTTCTTTCTTTCTTTCATTCATTCTGTCTTTCTTCTTTCCTTTCTTTCTTTCATTCACTCATTCTTTCTTTCTTCCTTTCTTTCTTTCAGTCATTCTGTCTTTCTTCTTTCCTTTCTTTCTGTCTCTTTTTCCCGCCTTTTCAAAAGATAATGGCCGCCATCTTAGCAAAAATATTGATCCACCTTCGTCATTTTCACTTCTGTGCTGCCATTGATTTCGACTGCATCTGCAGAACATTGCCGCCACCATCACCACCGCCCCCGTTATCGCTGGCCTCCGCCCCCCATACCCCCGCCAACAGCCAGTAAAAGTCTCCGACAATAGCAACATCCGTCCGAGCTATAAGTAAAGGTTCCACAAACCGTGACTTCTTTCCTATTCTATTCAATTATGAGAACTTGCTGTTGTGACACAGTACTACTACGGCTACTATTACGACACGATTATCTAATATTATCACGTTTCTTCCAACCTACTACATACAGTGGCGGATTAACCATTAGGCTGAGTAGGCTTAGGCCTAGGGACGGAAGGGAGAGGGGCCCCGAGTGCAAACTATGGTTCGATTGAGTGTACACACACGAGTGTTTTGGGTGAGATTTCAGTATTTTTGCGTCCATTGTTTTCGTATCAGGAATGAATATTACAAATACTATTTTCTTTTATAAAAATGAAAAAAATAAATGAACACTCAATAGAAACCGTCACATGACCAGCATCTTTTCGCGGCATGCCGTATTCGGGGTGGTCAAATTGGGAAAAGAGGTGATCAATGAATAAGTTACTTCTCTCGCATTTTGTTGGGCAGTGATCTCTAAAAGAAAATCTGAATTTTCAAAAAACCAAGCGGACACAAACTAGTGATCAATTTAGCATAAACTTGCATTGCAAATTGAACCCCCTGCTAAAAACCTATGAGGGGGGGTCAAAAATTAAAAAATTAAAAGTTTTAATAGACATAATAAGGAGTAAATGTTGAAATATTAGCTCCATTGGTGCGGTCTGTACGCGTGATACATAGCCAGCCAGGGAGACCAACTTAAAATTGAAAGAAACCTATGTTGACAGTTTTGGTGACAGTTTTAGTTGACAGTTTCTAATAAACAGCTTGTAATCGATTCATATAACTGTATATTATACATGTAGTACATTAAACATGTAGTACATTATACGTGTAGTGCATTATACATGTAGTACATTAAACTTGTAGTACATTAAACATGTAGTACAATATACGTGTAGTACATTAAGCATACAGTATACATGCAGTACAGTATACATGTAGTACATTGAACATGTAGTACATTATACATGTAGTTTCTAATAAACAGGCTGTAATCGATTCATATAACTTTATGATATTATACGTGTAGTAATACATTATACATGTAGTATATTGAACATGCAGTACATTAAACATGTAGTACATTATACATGTAGTGCATTAAATATGTAGTATATTAAACATGTAGTATACTAAACATGTAGTACAGTATACATGTAGTACATTAAACATGTAGTACATTAAACGTGTAGTACATTAAACGTGTAGTACATTAAACATGTAGTACAATATACATACTACTACGACGATATAAATAATTTAACGTGACTTTACGTCACTTTATTCTATTCAATGACAGGTGGGGCAAGGTCAGAGGGATCCTTACTAGGGGCCCCGGTAGTAGATAATCCGTCACTAACTACGTATCTACGGTATGCATAGCAATTTCACGATTCCTACGTGAGTACTCAATACTCGATCATAGAATATGCATGTCTCTACATTTCTCTAAAGTAAACCAATTCTACCATTATGAATGACATTACCTCCCAGAGAATCTTTGTTCATTGCTACCTACGTATCAACGGTATACCTGATGATTTATAAGTCTGGCGAGAGAACTTCATAGAAGATAAGTATGCACGAAATTTTAAGGAGAGTGGTAACTACAAGGAAACTGTTGCTAACAATAAAAAGAGAGATAGTTGGAATTTTGAGGGCACATGATGAGGAAGGAAGTCTTTGGGAACTTGACACCCACAGGATGTATGGAAGGCAAGAGAAGCAGAGGTATGCAGTGGGTTGTGATAATCTCAGTATCCTCAAACTTGAAACTCAAACGGTACTGCAAAATTGTTTACTTGTACATGACTCATTAAATATGGTATCCCCACCTTGTCTTCAAGAGTATTTTAGGCGAACGAAAGAAATTCATCCATTAAAGTACAAAAGGCTCCAAACTGGGATGCCTCTATGTTCCATCTTGCATAACAACTAAATATGGATTAGATTAAATCACCAAAAAATGCATTACTGATTGGAATAATTTTACAAAAAAACTTGGCTATCACGATTTGGACTTAAATCTAGTATCAAATCAAATTTCATTAAATCCTACATCTAAATTTAAAATCAACCATATATCTATATCTAATTCTTCTTATGATGTTCTTTCTTTTCTAATATATTCTTCACTGACATAACTCTGCCTTAATCTTTCATAAACCACTCCCCTTTCCCTTTCAATGTGACTTTGAGTAAAATTCGGACAAATATTTTCTAATTAATTGAAAAAATGAAAAACTAAAGGTAATGCTCCTAGATCAGAATACTGCATTGAAGGGGACTAAGGGACTCCTAAAATGAAAAGAAAAAAATAATTAAATAAATAATGGGAGAAAGCATACCATTTGAACATTTTGTTACGCCCTTGAAAAGTTTGAGAAAATGGATCGCAGAACAATTGCCAGGAAGCGTAATGGGGAAAGAATTGCCGAAAGCGTCAAAAGGAAGGAAACAGTGGAGGACCATGATCACCCACATCTTGATGGAACCTGATACAGAGAAAGAGGGGGCGTGTATGTACATCTCTACATTCCTCCCAAACAAATTGACTCTACGTCTATAAATTACTTTACTAACCAAAAATGTATTATTCGTCTCTACCTCTACGTATCTATGGTATGAGTAACATTTAAATTGCTCTTACAAAGGAACTGCCTCTATATAAAATAGTAGCTCACTACATTTCCCTAAAACAAAAGTATTTATTTATACCGTTAAGAAACACCTTTCAACTCTGGGTTCATTGTTCATTCCTACCTACGTGACGATTTCAGAATTCGTGTAGGAAAGAATTCTCCATTAAATATCTACGGTATACATGTCTCAGTTCTTTTCTCGCAAACACGGTGACCATTAACCATTAACCGTACTATTTACGAATCAATTAGTGGTCCTGCCTAAAGGGTGAATAGCAGTACAGTGCCCTAGGTCGGCTATTATTTTTTGTTAAATGGCCGGATACTTTCCAACCGATCAGTGGGTACCTTACTGCGCATGTGTGAACACACTCTTCTGTGGGGTTACTCAGTCGGCAGTGAGATTCCATTGAGTGAGCTTATCACCAGTAGATCAGCAACACGTCTCGTGCAGGGTTTTCTTTTGCAAAACATTGCATCAACCAGGTCTGTCAGCCCCCATTGGCTCTCCGTGATTTCTGGCTTTTTCCAAAGAGATTTCAGACCACAGACAAGATTAAGGAGAACGTGATTAGGTAGCTGATGGTGATCACGGAAGTGAACTTTGCAGAGTTTTGAAAAGTGGAAAGGACACTGGGATAAGTGTGTGAGGTCCCAACGGGGGTACTTTGAAGTGGAATAAGGCCCCATTGCCCTAGGTAGGCTATTATATTTTGTTAAATGGCTGGATCCTTTCCAGACAGACCTTGTACTTGAGCTGAAAACCATCCTTCAGTACGGGAGGGAGGGGTAGAAAAGTGTTCATAAAATCGCAGAAGGTTTTTAATTGACTTGCTATAAAATGACCTCTCCCCTCGTCCAATCGCTTTGCCTGTTTATCTTCTTGTTGTACAAGATACAGGGTGTCCATAAATTATGTTTACAACTTTAAAAATCTGTTAGAAATACAAATATTAACATAATTGGGTTTGCTGCTGAATAAAGACAAAAGTATTTAAATGGTTCTTCGGACGATTGAACTCCTTCTTGTTATTTGTGTTGTAATTTGTCGTTTCGGCCGATCCATTCTTCGGCCTTCTTCAGGTGTAAAATCCGAGTGTGGTGGGTTAAACAGAAATTATGTTTAAAGGGGGATAGCCCTTATAGCGCATGGCCCGGGCGTTTCTGTGTCTTTGTCTTGTCGGGTTTAGATTTGTTGAGAAGTGGAAGCCACATCGGGTTGAAATCCGCACTTGTCTGGCTAATGCATTTAGTCGACATTTTGATGTGAGCTGCCTCTTTGATTTTTCTCTGCTTCCAACATCGTTCTCTGTCAATAAATGCATTAGCCAGACAAGTGTTCAATCGTCCGAAGAACCATTTGAATATTAATGACCCTTCTCAAAACTATAGAAAATAAAGACAAAAGTGTTTTTTACAAACCTTAGTACACTTCTACACGGGCGCTTTTTGTCACACGTAGAACATCTAGACGATAGTCAATTTCCAGCCAGGTACGTCAGAGCATTTCTTCATCAATATTTTCACTGAAAAATATAGAATATACAGAATTCACTGTATTCTTTCAAAACCCATTGATTCTACTGACATATCCACGGATCCGGATCGCCACAGCCACTGCAGAAATTGTCAAGAGGGGGAAGGCCCAGTCCAGCGCTGCTACCAAATCTAAGGACCATGATGATAATCTTTTACAGTTTCATTTGCTAGCCTCATTATGTACTCACTAATCTGTTCGTGTTTATTATATAAAATGTTATTACACTGTTTTCACAGAGTACTTGTCAATATTCTTCTTAATGCCCTTTTGAAATAAACAGCCATTCTTTCCCCCTTCGTTTTATACTGATACGTATGGACTTGAGCGAGTAACAAAATCCTCTCTCCTTCGCCTGTCTAACACTATTGATACTACTATTACATTCATTCATTCATAAACAAAACAAAAATCACTTACGATAATTTTTCTTATAGATTTTTTAAATAATGTTATACTACAGAAATTAAAATGGTAAATTTTAGGACAATTTGTCTTTTCTATTTAATTTTGTTATAGATTTTTAATCTTACGGTGATTTTCTTTTTTAATCAGATTTTTAATACTACAGACATTAAATTTGTATAGCTACATTTTAGGACAATGTCGTATATGTTTAATACTCAAATGAATAAATAACATTCTTTTCCTTATAAATTTAAAAACAATTTTTCTAACGATTCTGTTAATTAAAAAAATATTAGCAAAAACAAACTGCATATAGCGCGAATTGCTCACACTCACAGTGAGTTCAAATGGTGGACCGGGTACGTCTTGGCTAGCTTCGTTGTTAGTCTTGTGAAACTATATACTTTCGGCGCTGGAACGTCGCTTTATTGGCAACGCTGAACCGGCGGCGATGAAACGTACCTAACCCCTCAAGAGGGTGTGAAAGAGCAACATTGGCTTCCCTACCAAGTGCAAGCTCTTCACATCTATGGTGCTCTCAATTCCTACTGTATGGGCGCGGGTCATTCATAACTGCTGGAAGCGGAAGAAAGACGGATCCAGGTGTTCGAAATGAAATGTCCCAGGAAACTGTTCTGCATCCCCTATTGCACTAGACCAATAGACACGGGAGGAGCAAGGTTGAGTGCCTTGTGGGTCCCCAGGAACCTCTCCTTGCCATCGTGAAGGAGACTGCATATACAAGACCATCGTGCAGGGGGTGGGGGTCTGGTTCATTTTAGTTTGCCGAAGTTCAATTTGCTGAACGTTGATTGGCCGAATCATGACTAGACTGACATGACCTTAGCGACTGTTTATTAACTTGAAAAACAAAGACAGACAATTCGAGCTACCCATCCGGCCATGCATTCGTATTTTCTTTTTGACAAAAACACCGGTTAATCTTTTTTTAAAATTAGTACGATAAAGAAAAGGGTGTCAATCTATTAAATGTAGTATTTATTTACGATACGATTTCATATTTACAATATATATCGTGTTTAAGATTTATTGGAAAATAGGATTTTTCGATTGAGTATTTTTTTACAATAATGAAGGTAT
>VCCN01001351.1:809380-823375 GCA_006491835.1 Architeuthis dux
ATTATTAAATACAAAAAGATGATAAAGATTGTAATTATTTTATTAGATGAAGTATGGCGCTGATATTCAGAGTAATGGTTAGATTGAATTTCTGCTTACCAGTTAGCTCCTGTGGCTGAGTGGTCTGAGCGCAAGTTCAATCTCACCGGGAGCTTATTCTTTTTTCTAATTAGCTCTGTTTGCTCACTGCTGTAGTGACAGCCCGAGTTTAGTTGTGAAAAAAAAGTATAGTAAATAATCAAAATTAATTTTACCGAATCTTCATTCCTTGCACCTGTTATAGGCATCTTATTTTTCTGATGCATTTCTTCCTTCGCCCAATCTCTTGTTTTTTGTACTCTGCATTGTAAGTAGTGACCCTCTGTTTGGTTCTAAGAATTCAATGCCTTTTATGTTGGGCAAAGCTACTTGTACATTTCTTGAATATAAGGTATGCCATAAATTGAAAAGGGCTTTACTGTGCTTAATTTTATACTAGTGTACTACCCCTTTTGTCGATACTGACAGCGTATATTGAAATTGATATTTTAAGTCCTTAAAAATGAAATCAATTAGACAAAAACATTTCAGTCAATGAACAAAACTTTTATATCAGTATAATGATATGTACTCATCACCCCTTTTTCCTTTGCCCTTTTTTTTGGGGGGGGGGGTTACAGACAAAAAAGATATACAAATACATGTCATATTACAGTAGATTTGTATATGAAGACTAGATTTCTTTAACAAACACTACTTTTCCTTCACACCCTTGTGTCATGATATCAAACATTTGAGGCCTGGAAATGTCCATTGTTTATAATAAAAAAAATGTCTGCTATGGCTTTGTGATTTTGGTCAGTAACAGTAAATACCGATGCTCTATCTGTCTGTCTCTGTCTTTCTCTTTCTCTCTCTCTCTCTCTCTCTCCTACCAGCTGACGATTGCTAACTTCTTTTTCCTTTTTTTCATTTACTTCTAAAGGTTAAAATCTTAAAGGATGGAATTGGAAAACTAGAAACCAGTGTCTCTGGCGGACAGGATCCTAGGACCTGGGTGGAGGGAGAAACAAAATGCACTTAGCAAAATCTTTGGTCTTTCAGAGGAAAGGAAAATCAGGAAAAACAAACAAAACTGGCCTCTCTTAGCCAAAAATTTAAACAAGAAAGGATACAAATATTTGAAAAATGGATTTAAAGCTTTGGCACTACTTACTTCTACTTCTACCATATTCAGGATAACGCTGGAGTTCTTCGGCCAAAAATTATTAAGGAACAGGATAATCCACAGGTGACACTGTTTTCTTCGGAGATTCTTCCTGCGTCCTGGATTAATGGATTTAAAGGATTTTAAACCTATAAATACAAATCCCTATTGGATGGATCCTTGCCTTTTTTTTTTTTTTTTTTTAAACTCGTTTTCCCTATTCAATGGAAGGACCTAGGAAGACAGGCAGGTGTAAGTTAACAGACTCTTTGAGAAAAATCCAAGTTCCATACCTGCTACAGTGGGTGGTTGTTTAGTGGGGACCCCTCCCCTCCAGAAATAATGGGCAAAATAATCACCTAATCCTTTATTCCTTTCAGATGTTAAAAAAAAAAGATTTTAAAATTATTTTAATTTTAACTCCTATTGGTGTTTGATCTTCAAATCTCTTGCTGTTATAGATGTGTGCAGCAAATACCAAAGTGGTTTTTAAAAAAAAAAAAAAAATCCCCTCTTAATTTTATTCCCCAGTCCCTGCTGAAATAGCCTCGTCCTACTTCTATTCTGGCTTGACTTGTTGCGGAGAAACCAGAAGATTAGTCTGCTGGTTTTGTTTTATAAGTGAATCTTCTGCATTTAGATTCTCAACTCTGACATGCACGTTTGTCTTCTAGACTGTCAGGCTGGTGGTGCTTCCCAGATGGCATCACCCCGAGACAGGATTTTAAAAATTAGGGTCTTCAGATCTCAGGAATTTTCAGTCGTGGGTGGCAAACCAATTATGGTAGCGGTAGAAAGATTTTGGCCATGTAAACCCAATTGAGGTCCCTTGATAAATTCAGGGCGAGGGTCTTGCATCAATGGTTCTATTGTAAAGTGGCCAGAATTTGAAATTATTTTATTTTAAACTGACCAATATTTTGTTAATTCCGTTGACTGCAATGCATTTATTCTGGCTGCTTCAACAGTACTGGGCCACAATTGCACTGGGCCTTGGTCTCGGTTAGATCCCCCCTCCCTCTGCATGCCATAACCTTTTTTAAATTCCAATCGTGTGGCTCTGGGTAGGCAGAAACAAGGAAACAGGTCAGGTGTGGAACATTCTCAAAGCTGTCTTATTAAGGATCAATTTGAGGAAAGGAATAAAAAATCACAAACCGCCAAAAATTTAACCCCAAAATGGCTAAATAGGAGGAGGAAGAATAAGGATCGGAATCCCTAATGCAAAGAGAAATTCTGTGTGTATCGGCAGGCGATCTGCACGGTGAGGTCTACCCCCCGTGGGGAAAGGAGAACAAGGATGCCCCCCCTTTTCTTATCCCTGCTTGAGTCAGGAGGCCCATAAAAATGGCAGTGGAACGCAAAAATAAATCGAAGGAATACAAAAGCAAATTGGGAAATTGTCTAAGGATTAGGATCTCGTTCCCTCGGAACATCCCGGATATTTTTTAACTCTCCAAATTGGGATATTGTCTAAGGAATTAGGATCTCGTTCCCTCGGAACCTCCCGGATATATTTTTTAACTCTCCTTGGAGACCGGGAAAACTCGTCTGTCTGCCATCTTCATCGATAACGCTAGGATTCCGCTGGATAAAAACCGGTAATTGCAATTAGTCTACTTTTTTCCTCTCCATTTAATTAACTTAAATTTCTAATTTTTAAATTTCTTTTTTTTTTTTTTTTTTTTTTTTTTTTCCTTATGACTTAATTTTGTTCATAGTAAAGTTTAACTTGGAGCTGTGTTATTTTTTTTTCTTTAAAACAAAAATTTAAATGAATCTTATTAATGATATTATTACCATGTTTTTATTTCTCTTTGTCTAATTAATTCAGTTAATGGAAATTGCTCAGATTACTTTGTCATAATTGTATCTTTGTGGCTGGTTGAGTGAATTAATTGTGTTTTTCTGAATTATTGATTTTACAACCTTGTCACTAGGATTCTTATCGTTTTTTTGTTTAGTGATTTGTTCTTGATATTCTTACTAATATTTTCTAATTGTTTTTATCCTTTTTTTTTAAACAATAGTTTCTCCTTTCTTACTATGTGTCTTGTTCTGATGAACAGGGCCAAGACTTCAGTATTTCAACTTTAACTTTTTTTTGTAGGAAGTCACATAATAAAATTTCATTTTATAATTAACACTGGTTTTCTACTTTTAATTTCCTCACTGCTGTTTCTGCTCTCTTCTATCGACGAAGGAGCATAAAATCTAACCTGGCCCATACCAGGGTTGCCAGGTCTTTTGCTGCACAAGACCAAATTTGTATGGTCTTGGGACCAAATTAAGTAGCTTCAGTACCAAAATAATCAAATAACTTAAAATCCATCATCAGACCAAATTTGTCTGGTCTTGGGACCAAATCAAGTAGGTTCAGTACCAAAATAATCAAATAACTTAAAATCCATCATCAGAGCTTTCCGGAAAAATGGATTGAAATACATAAAAAATCTATTGTTCATGTATATTTATGTCGTAACATATCATTCGTTAACTTTTGTAAATTTTCCTTTAGTACCAAATCTTTATTTTTGGAACCACAAATAGCTTAGTTTGGTCCCAAATTTGCTCGATTTTGGTCTTGAAAAGTACCGAATGGCAACCCTGGGCTCGTAGTGTAATGTGGCCAAAACTTGAAGAGAAAATCTCTAGATATTTTTAAAAAACATTACAGCCCCATACCTGATATGCATTAAATATTAATAACAGATGACAGGAATTTTATTTTGATTAAATAAATTAATTGTAAATTTAATGGCCTAGTTATTTGCAAGACTATATATGGTAATTGAAATCTATTTAATAGCCTAGTTATTTGCAAGACTATGGTAATAAAAATCTATCAGCTGAATGGTTTACAAGGGTATTTGGAGGACCACTACTCTCTGCAACTAATTCAAGCCTCATAACTTCATATAGAGCGGGGGTTCAGCAACCTTTTTATCTCCGTGGGCCAGATTACGTATTAATTGGACAGCCGGCCAAATAAATGCCATGGAAAAAATTAAAATATATAGTATAGTCATATTTTGCCTCAAATAACGCATGCTATAAAATTATTATGCGTAATCAAAATATCTCTCCTTGATTGAAATAAATTGCAACTAAGTTGTTTTGAATCTATCAAAAAGACACCATGAATCTTTAAAACATAATTAGTAAGCATAGTATCTCAATATTTGCTTGCAGGCCAGAGGTTGCCTTCCCCTGATATAGAGCTTCAGTAGTTGGTCCCCCATGTCAATACCAGCGCATTTGACAGTGTAATAACAGTAATATTTGCATAGTTTCTTGTTTTGAAATTAAATGTCCGGCATGTATGGTACAAAACAAATGTCTGATTTTAATTTAATATTTGAAGCATAGATGATGGGAAGAATGTGGGGCTATAGTGAAAAATCATAGTAAATCTTCTTTGTTTATAGAATGTACCAGCTGCAGTTGTGGATATAGCAGTTATTGATAAAAAGTTGTGCAATATTGTACTAGCCTTATAAACTATTGATACAGTATTATTGGTAAGTAGGAAAAGTGCAATATTCAAACTATTGAGATGAAAGCAACACTGGTGACCAGACTGAATGGTGTGGTGTAGCGGTTACGGGCACAGAAAACTGAATCGGTGAACCTAGTTTGTGTTTCAGCCAAAGTTCACTCTAATGCCCCTGGGGAAGGCATAAATCTTTTACAGTAAGTGTGAAACTAGGGAATTTGAAATCCCTGAACATTTCAGTAATGTTATGAAACCCCTAGTTTCAGTGTAGTAATGGTTAACAAGCTATTGATGCTGTCCATTACTGCTGTAATGAGTTCAATCCCACTACTGTGATCTTGTCAAATTAAGCTAAACTTAGTAAATATCAAGTATATTCTGCTTCAGTATTTACAGCTTACACGTTATCTGCCCATAGTTTTGGTTTCATATACTTACGTTAGCTCCATTATAGTAAGGAAGACACAACTTAACCTAAGTACATGTAACTAAAACTACGGTCAGATAACTCTGGTTTTCCTTATTATAATGGTGCTATCTTCCTGTAGTTTTGGTTACATTTACTTGCGTTAGCTCCATCATAATAAGGAAGGATAGTCATTGAGTGTCAAATAATTTTCAATTGTTTAATCTTGAGTTAAGCATTGTTAGGTCCGGCATACCAGATAGAAGTTAATAGATGCTAATTTTTGAAAAAATGTTAAATTTATTTGCATGTAAAATATGAGGCAAAAGAAAGATATGTTATGATATACTGCCACGAAAAGGGTTATTCCAGGGTCGAACACCTGTGCGGAAATGCAAATGACCTTAGGAAGTAGGTATATGCATGGGTGTCCAACAAACAGGATGTGGTAAGTGGAAATGACACCTGCGTGGGCGTTTGAGAAACCTATAAAGCAGACCCGAGCAGCGCGGACAGAAAATATAATATATAAAAGGTTTTTTGAAATTACATCCGTTCTCTCCTTGATGCTCCTTGTATCTTACGAGGACGACTACCTGGCAACTTTGTTTTTGAACTAGAAGCCATAGGCTAAAATGTGCAATTATATTGAGATATTGCATAATACTTCCTATATATATTATATATATATATTTGTAAAATCCCCCCCCTCCCTCTTCTTTTAAAACTCACTAGCTGAGCTCACTATTTATTAATACCATAATGCGGAGCTATTTGGCACCCTTTTTCTTTTTTAGGGTAATTTTTATTTCCTTATTGCATTTATTTGAGAAAATATTTTTAAAAAAACCTGGCTCTTTATAATTTTGATATGTTGTGAATTAGGAGTTGGGTGGAGTGGGTCGAAAGTGGGATGGGAAGAAAGTAATCGAGCGGTGCAAAGGTTGAAATTAAAAAATGTCAAAAATAAAATACCATTTGAAAGCTGTTTTCCTGTAGAATCTTGAAATATCAATTAAATTAAAAATAACTAATCTGAAATATGCTAATGAAAATAACTAAAATTTATCGAAAACATCAAGATTTTGACGTGAAGTTTTGTCTCCAAAAACCTCCTGTATAACTTCTGCCTTACATCAATTTGTAGCTAATGTTGTTTGCTATCTGTGCTTTAAGGGACATTTAGTTTAGTTAACAATTATTTGTGATATTGTGAAAAAACTAACCCGGGGTGGAAAGGGTCACTTCTAAAATTTAAAACAAAAATGTTTATTGAAACTACCCGGGACTTTTGACAAAAAGTTAAAGGTATCAATGTCTGGAACCTGTAATCTGTAATCTATTAATTCTATTGTAATAATCTTTGGTTTAATAATACTAATGGGCCTTCATGTTAGTAAAAATAATTTTCATATGTATTTATCACAAGCGATTCAAAATAGAGTTGTTACATGAAAGTGGGAAGTTTACAATCTGGTAACATGCTGACCTTGACCAATGTTCTCTTGTTAAACTATGACAGATTTTTTCAATATATTTAATTTGCTTCTACACTTTTTCATTTTGGGAGTTTTATTTCAGATTATTTAATTTCTACCAAGTACATGCATAATACAGATTTGAATCTGAAACCATCCTGCTTCGATATTACAAGAAAATGCAATATTAATAAACAAGAACCATAAGTTCAATGTGTCCACCATCCATCGTAGCAAAATGAGGGTGGTTCACCTGAAGGTCTGGACCAAGTTTCATATCAATCCAACCTGATATTGTTTTTATATATAATGGTATGAACACAAGAACTCCAATTAACCCTGTCTTTGGTACTACTTAAGTACAATTTATTTGGCACTGGTTTTTGTCAGTTTTTTTCTTTCTTTCTTCTTCCCCCTTCTTCCCTCCTCCTTCATACTATCATTGGAGGGCCTTAGGTAGTGATACAATTTGATGTATACATCATAATTTCAATAATAACTTTACCAGTTATTGCAAAAAAAACTTAAAGGTGTGCCAAATAGCCATTTTGCAGTACTATAGTATTTGGAGTCTAAAAAATGAAGAAAACAGACGTTTTTGTTGAATTTCTAGGAAAAGTTTTAAAAACGGACATAATCAAAATTTATCTTTATATATGACCATATATTTTGGAGGATAAGACTACACTTGAAGCATCCTAAAAATGGAGTTGTCTTACAGGCCAGATGTAGCAATATGAAACAATGTTTAAACTGGGCATACCAATAAATAGTGGTGAAAACCCAAGGAGCAGGGGGAGAGACCAAGTAGGGGCCATGGTCAGACGAACAGCGTTCATAGGGCCGTACAGCTTTTTGATGTGAAGTGTAAGAATATTAGATACATGCAACTTACAAAGTTTAAAAGAGAAACACAGCTGCTATACTTTGACAACTCAAAATTCAACAATATTCTGAATGATAACTTAACCTACAAAGTGTGTTGACAGATTTTGCAGTTTCACGTTTCTTACAGCGCAGATTCCCAGAGCGTTGCTACGAGTAAACTCAAATAAAATGAACATATTTAAAATCGGACTTCGTTTTTCTTGATGAACCAGTCGACTTTAATGTCAGTTCCTTTCAGCAAAAGCCACAGCACGAACGAAGAATGAACATCAAACGATATCTAACCAGTTCCAACTATACACACCAGTGCAACACATAAGTCGTTTTGTGTGTGTATATGAGGGATCATCAAACCCCATAACGTAACGGATACAAAGTGACTAAATATTGAACTGAAATTGGGGTCTTGCCTTATCTGCCGGCATATACAGTATTTATTTGGATGGTTGTCCATCTGAGTAATGTCGATTGGCTGTTGTAGATCACAGGATCATTCTCAATTTTTAAAAAAATTTTTTTTCTTTCTTTCTTTCCCTAACCCCCATTAAGGTCTTCTCAGTTTCCAAGGTCCCCTGTTAAACAGATACAATTCGAACAGGAAGTCCTTTATTATTTCAGTCTATGGCCCTCATTGAGAATGGCTGATCTACAGGATTGTTTGGTTGCCATCCTGGGTCCTTCACAGTATCTCCAAGCCCAAAAGAACTTGGCAAGTCATGTTCCTACTAAGCAAGAAATTATGCCTCGCAGTAAAAATTTTAAGACTGTGCATAATATAGACTTGAATAATTAAAAATATTGATACAGAATTCATTTAAAAAATTTTTTTTTTATATTATATTATAGACTTTTAACAAAAGTAACTGACCTTTTGTTTTATAAACTTTAGATGAAAAATCAATGCTTGTCTTAAAAGTAAAAATATTATCTGCACACTCCACTTCAGCTTTTTGGTTCCACGTAGGCTATGAAAAAAATTAGTGTATCTTGCTTGGGCAGTGTCCATCTTCTCTACAAGTACATGTAATTTTCATTATTGTATTAAAAGAAGCATGCCAGTGACAAGACCTTTAAGATGACTAACAAGAAGACGAGGTTGAGAAAATTTGAGTTATTTTGCACTGCTTTTATTACTTATTTATCCCCCTTGATGCGGGGGGGGGGGGTTCCAGCTCTGTACAGGTAAGTGTCAGATTTGGTGCTGATAAAGCTTTTTGTTCCCATTCGCTATGACTGTCTGTCATTGTCGTATCCTTTTTCTCAATTGGATAACTTTATTCCTTACAAAATTTCATTGAAATATATGTAGGCTTGTGTAGAAATTCTACCAGGAGGATGGTGAGTTATGGCTGATCTGATTGTTTACATTTTATGAGCAAAAATGGAAAGATTTCTCAAATCTTGACCAACTTGGCTATAATGTTGACAAAACCACAGGAATTGAAAAATGCTGAGTCACGGTCAATGTTTACATTTTATGGTTATTTATTGACAATAAAATGTAAACAACCATATGTCTGTTGAACCAATTTAGAATGAAAATTGTTATACAGGTTCTTGGGCACCTAATTATTGAAAATTATATAACATTTTCAAGAATTTTATCATTTGAGATACCGGATTTCTTTTTTTATTCAGTTACGGTCCTAGTAAACAACTATTCACCACTCTCTTCTGTTCCAATCGTTTTCTGCTGGGTGGGGAGGGGACTTTTTGTACTTTTACGATTTTCTTTTTCTGATTGGTATCTACTAAGTATCACTTGATATGGCACAAGGCCTTAATTGTTGAGGCACCCAGTGAGGCTCAAACTAGCTTGTCACACCACCCAATTTCTTCTCCTTTCAACCTGTACGCCCAATGTTGGACTGAGTGCTATTTTACTATACACCAGGGGTTCCCAACCTGGGTGATATCGCCTACTGATTGGAGATTTTGGTGGGCGATATAAGATTTTGAGTATTAAGAAGGTATTTCAACATATGCTAACCGAAAAAAATGTTATTTGTTACCTCCCTTTGGTATTTTTACAACATCATAAAAAGTCAGTTTACGAACCATTACCAAACATTTTTGGTATGCTTTTGAATATTTACTGTACAAGTGTGCGATGACGCAAAATAGGTTGGGAACCCTGCCATGCCCCTACTAACAAATATACTTGACTTACGTGTTAAAATGAAAATTAGACCAGGGGTTCTCAAACTGGAGTACACAAGATATTACAAGAGTGAGGTTTGTAAAAACACTGGAATTTTAAAATAATCTACCACCTAAACGCAACTCGTGTCTTTCGAATCTGATAAACAGTTGGCAACACTGCATAAATCAACGGGATCATTCTGTAAAATCAAATCTCTGGGTTGCATGTAAATCCTTGCTAGTTCGACTTCCTTCAATGCTCTTGATGGGCTTTTTTAGAATAAGCCACTTTTTTTTGGGGGGGGGGGCTTGACACTTTCTTTGTACCATTCATTAAACTGGTTTCCAAAATGGCGCCACCTCTCTCTTATTCCAAAAAAGGATTTCAATGCTTTAAAGTCAGGAGATAAATAAGTGGTTCAATCAAAAGTCGACCATTGTAAAATAATATAGACCTGAATTGTTAAACTAATTTCAAGTTTTAAAAAAAAGGTTGGAATGCAAATCGAAATCCTATCTGTTTTGAGGCAGAAAAAAATACCGAAACTCACCAGCAGTTTCAGGGAGAGCAAATTCTTCATATATTTAAGTTCCATTTCTGAAGGGGGGGGGACAAAAGGTTTAGAGACAGAAAAAACCTCGGCAAGACACACAATCCGCCCACACAAAAAACAGGGTTTCATGGCACCCTAGGGTTCCAAGAGAGGTTGTTAGAGGTTCTGTAAAAATGTGATTTTTAATTTTTTTAATATTTTCCATTTGTGGTCACTTTTTGGGCGAGGCACCATATATGATCACTTCATCAGAGGGGGTTTTGCCCCCATGAACAAAACAATTGCAGAAAATGTGCAACTGAAAACATCTTGTAATTAGGTCTAGTTTAACATACAAAAAGGTTGTTTTGATGTCTAAAATATTTTTAGGGTTGCCCTATAAAGGGTTAATGAAAACCTTTTACAAAAGTTGAAATATTTTCAAAACTTATAAGCTAAGTCATTTAATCTTCAGTCAGAGTGAAGTTTGACCCTGAAGCAGCCAGTATTGTCTATTTTATTCTTCAAGGCAATTAGAATATTCTAGGTCACAATTGTGGGACTTGTTAACCATTACTCTCTACCAGTGACTGAAGACTGGTTGGTGTGTGTGTGTGTGTGAGAGATGCTAGCAAGGCCCAAGGCTTTGTAACATTGGAAGTAAGTGATATGGTAATGGTTATCTATATTACGGGTCCTGTAATGAAATATTTTTAGGGCTGACCTATAAAAGGAATCACAGGAGGCGAAACCAAACTGTCAAACTAAATAGACCTGAATTGTTAAACTAATTTCAAGTAAAAAAAAAATTGAAATCTGATCCGTTTTAGGGCAGAAAAAAAGAATTTCCATTTCTGAAGGGAGGAAAACAAAAGGTTTAGAAACAGAACAAGGCAAGACACACAACCGGCCCCTGCAAAAACCAGGGTTCCATCAAACCCTAGGGTCTTGAGAGAGGTTGTTAGGGATTCTGTGAAATGTGACACATTCATGAAAAAAAAAATTCTCTCTTTTGCTTCATTTGAGGTTTTTATATAACGAGTAATTGAATTATTATTTTCATTAAGCCGCTTCGGGCATCTCCAAATTATACACTATTTATACATCAACATCTATACAAAATTCATAAAAAACATATTCAAATGTACATAAATACAAACATCTACACTTTAGCACAATTCACAGATCAAACTCTTGAAAATCTAACAGATTCCAAAAATGTCCTTGTTTTATTTCTCCATAATTTTTAAAATTATATAAATTATTTTTTTAACTATATTACTCTATTAGAAAAAAAATCTAATTGTTTAGTAGTTTTAGTTTTTGCAATCTGTCTTGTCAATAGATTTCCAGTTTGAGGAGAGATATTAAAGAAAATGTGACACATTCACAAAAAAAATCCTGTCTTTTGCTTCATTTGAGGTTTTTTATATAACGAGTAATTGAATTATTATTATGTCTCTTTAGGCATCTCCAACTAAAGAAATTTTTCCTATAAAAATAAACTGAATGTCAGAACAAAGCCGTCAAAGGGAAGTTTTTTATAACTTATATTCAGGCTGGTTAGTTAAAAAGACTAATAAAAGCAACTAAAACATTTAGCTTGTGTTGCGTACCGGTTGTTATTTATTAGATAACACGCAGCATGCAATTCAGTGGATGCAGGACTTGCACAAAAGAAGAATAGACAAACACTGGTTGAAAACAAGGAGTCCAAACTGTTCTTATTCCGCCGTCAGTTCTACTCACGTAAACAAACACAGGCATAGCAGTTTCCAAGACGCATATCAACAAAGCAAGTGGACGATCTGTTTGCGGAGAAAGAAAGGAACTGATGAACTCAAGCACTCGTGACTAACAGATATGACTTCACACGTGAGAGAAAGAAATGAACTCATGATATCTGTTGGTCATGGATGCTTGACTTCACATGCGTCGAGGCTGCACGTGTCTACTGACCGTCTCTCTGACTCCCTTTTTGTAAGCTTTGTGTGTACTTTGGCTCCGGGTCGTTGCCTTCAAACATCAGGTTTTTGATTGGAAGTCTCCTTCCTACTCCACCCGTGGTCACTTTAAGCTAATTTACTTATCTGTATCGCTATGCTGAGAAACCAATAACTCTTCCCGCCAGCCGTCATCATTTCTGACTTATCTTAGAACCCCTATTGTGAATTTTGGTAGTTGCTTTTGTCTTGCTAGACTTTCCGACGCCAATCCCAGCTAATGTGTTTTTGAGTGTCCAACTCCTGAATTCCTTCCTGGCCAGGATCCAAATTTGACCTCTGGTGGTTTGGGAAGAAATGTATCCCCTTTTCTGACCGTGAGAAGATTGTTGTTTATCTGGTGTTAACATAATTAAATTAAAACTGCAGGCTTTAATTAGAACTAATTACGGCTCCCACTGACCATAATGTAACATTCGTCCGACACAACTTTCAACAAGTAAATAATATATACAATGAAGTGAAACTTGTATTTGGCCACTTACAAAATATTCATTTAATATACTTCTGATGCTCACATTTACTTTAAATTCACACGGGTGATGTACTTTGATATAAAATTAAGAATTACTAAGAAAAAAATACATATTTCTAAACATACAATGCAGAATAAAATATAAACAAAAGTGACGGTGGAAAAAAGTTTTCAGACACTATTAAAAATTCATCATAAAAATGTTATTTAAGAAGCAATGCATGTCTAGACCTTTCTGTATCTGCATAGAAACTTTTGGAATGTTCCAGCAATATTTAACAAAAGGTATGGTTTCATCACAGTCATCATTCACTACTTTAACCATGACTGCCTCGTTTCAAGAAGGTAAAAGTAAAGGAGCTCTCAGCCGAACAAAAATGTTGTAATTAAGCAATATAATGAAGATTTGAGCTACAGGGCCATTGCCAAGATGTTAAATATCCCTGTCAATACCATTGGATCGATTGTTATGAAATGGAAGAAGTGAATCCAATGGTAACTTGAAAGGAGATCCAAGATGATTTGAGAGCAATCAGTTACTAAAAAAACTATTAGTAATGAACTACACAGGAATGGCTTAAAATCCTGTATGCCCCGGAAAACACCCTTATTGAAAAGAAGACAGAGATTCTCGGATGAAGTTTGCTCGTGACTATTTAGATTAGCCTAATTATTTTTGGAAGAACATTCTCTGCTCAGATGAATCAAAAGTCAAACGCTTTGGCAAAAACCCAGCTCGTCATACATGGAGATGGATGATCCAAAAAAAAACAAAAAAAAAAAAACACCTTCACCACAGTAAAGTACAGAGGTGGAAGTATCATGGTTTGGGGGTGTTTCTCTTTCAATGAAATGATTAAAGGAATGATGTATTGGAGTATTTTGGAAGCTAATATGTTCTCTTTGGTGCAACAGCTGGAGCTTGAAGCAGTTTGGATCTTTCAATAAGATAATAACCCAAAGCATACAGCTAAAATAACTCGTGAATGATTTGTTCAGAACAATGTAGAGGTGCTTCAGTGGCTTAGTCAATCTCCTGAATCCAATTGAAAATTCATAGTTATGTTTGAAAGTTTGAATTCATCAGAGAAACATTAATGATTTGAAGGTCTTTTGCAAGGAAGAGTGGGCCAAGATTTCAAAAGGATGTTGCAGAGGGCTTGTGAAGGGTTACGAAAAAATGTCTCCTAGCAGTAATTGCAAACAGGGGCTATGTAAGTAAGTATTAAACTAAGTATTATTTTTTTTGTCAATATCAATTTTTTGTATCTATTCATTTTATTGAATGTTATTCTTTACTTCTATGTTTTATTTAACTTTCTACTTTAATTTTTACAAATATTTTTCATTTTTGGTCACTTCATCAGAGGGGGTTTTGCCCCCATAAA